>BJFM01001641.1:157715-194550 GCA_016586285.1 Arothron firmamentum
ATAAAAAAAAAAAAAAAAAAAAAAAAAAAGCATTGCCACTTTTTCCATAGTGCTAGAAAAAAATATTTGTTATTATCAATTAAAAAAAGGTCAACCTTCCTGAAGTAACCCCAGGACTCCTAATACATGCCTGACCTAAAACAATCACTCAATACGTGTGCACCTATGAATATTCAATCAGGAGAATAATTGTAATAATGATCATGTGGCTTCATTTCATTGTTGCTTCGACTTTGTTTATTACAACATATTTGTTTGTTTGTGTGGGTGTGTGTTTGTGTGATGCTATTTCATTTCCCCTCGTTGTCTTTGACTTCCTGCATTGACTCCATGTATATAAAGTTCTAATCTTCTAAAGCTCCATCCACGAGGAACCGTCTGAGCAGGAGGAAACGTGTGTCAACGTGCCAGCTCAGTTATCGGTCTGTCCCTCGACCTATGAGCCACATCAGGGAGCTGCAACTTAAATGTCTGAGCTGTGTCAAGAATGAGGAAAAGCGTTCAGCTTCGCAAGTGAACAAGCCCGCAGGGAGCGCAGCAGCCGCGTTACGGTCCAGTCATGGGAAGTTTTCCACGTCTTCTGCTGACACTGTTTCTCTTTTTATCATCGGCAACAAACCTTCTCGGTAAGATGACTTTTCATCTTTTTTCATCTTTTTTTTAATCATTATTTTTTTTGAACCACGGACGTCTTTGACAAAGCTTCACCTGTGTAGACGACCACTGGGTGTTCCCCCCGACATTGGAACATCTTTTTTTAAAAAAACACACAAAAAAACCAAACAACCAAAAAAGAAAACAGAAAAACACAAACCCTGAGTAAAAAAGTTCAGAAGTGAAGTTTTTGGTCTTTTGTAAAGGGTTCAGAGGAGCTGGGAATAACCGGGTCCGCTGTTTGAGTGGAATGAGCTGGTTTTACGCGTGCGGCGCTTTTCACCACCTTCCCATATAAGGAGTGAAACCAGCCGGGATGTTCTGCAGATTAGCTAATACTGGATGTATTTCTACCATTTTTCATTACAAATTTTATACCTTTTTAAAAGGCGTGTAGGTGTACCCTTGGGACTGTGACGAATGTCAGGACGGAAACACTGACACAATCTGCCAACCTGAGCAGACAGCAATTAGCGTTGTGAAAATATAATTCATGCCGGATCTGTGTTTGTGCAACAAAGCGCCGCTGATTCATTTATTTAAAACGTGGTCTCATCTTTAATTCTATCACCCACACACCTCAAAGGATGAATTCATGTTGTGTAACGGTTTGATCCTCTTAGGTTCCAACATCTGCACATCAAGAGGCGTCACCACTTGTCAGCAGTGTTTGGCTGTTCACCCCAGCTGTGCCTGGTGTTCTCAGGAGGTAAAAACACACTTTTAAGACTTCTTACAATCTGCTGTTTAGCAGAGGAGAGTGTCTGTTTATGGAATAAATAAGTTCATTAACTAAGCTTTTGTTTCAGGATTTTGGGAAGGGATCCAGCATATCTCGTTGTGACCTAAAGCAGAATCTCCTGAAGGAAGGATGCAGTCAGACAGATGTGGAGTTTCCTTCCAGCACCCTGACTGTTGACGAAGATGCGCCGCTCAGCGACAAGGCCTCTGGCGCTGCTGATGATGTCACTCAAGTGAAGCCGCAAAAGATTCGCATGACTCTCAGACAAGGTACTTTACACCCAAGGAGACCAGATTTCAAGGACCACATCTGTGTTTTTACTCCAAAAAAATAAATAAATAAGAAAAACAAATTTTGCCTTGGAATATATTGGTCTAAAGGTGTCTATTGTGCACTTTACCATTTCTGAAACAGGTGATGCTAAACGGTTCACCGTGTATGTAAAACAGGTGGAGGATTACCCAGTGGACCTCTACTATCTTATGGATCTTTCCTATTCAATGAAGGATGACTTGAACCGTCTCCGCACCTTGGGGAACAAACTTGCGCAGACCATGGGTCGCACCACAAGCAAACTGCGCATGGGGTTTGGAGCCTTTGTGGACAAGACCGTGTCCCCTTACATGTACACCTATCCTCCAGCGGCGGTACAGAACCCTTGCTTTGGGTACGTGGAGCAGGTTTGGAGTTGCGTTTGAGGACTCAGAGCCCAAATCAGAAGATTAGGCTCCTTGTAAAATTGTTAACTAATTCTGTCTTTCATTAATTGCTTGTCTTCACTCACTCTTTCATTCAGGAATCAAGACAAATGCCAGGCCCAGTTTGGATTCAAGAATGTGCTGTCACTGACGGAGCAGGTAGGTCGCTTCACGGAGGAGGTGGAGAAACAGCAAGTGTCTAGAAACAGAGACGCTCCAGAGGGAGGCTTTGATGCCGTCATGCAGGCTGTGGTGTGCAAGGTAACAACGCGCAAAGACAAATTCATGAACTGTCAAATCAACAAATGGTTTTCAGCTGTTTGTCATTTTTGTTTCTTTGCCAGGAGAATATTGGCTGGCGGGCGGATGCCTCGCACCTTCTGGTATTTACGACTGACGCCAAAACTCATATAGCTCTGGACGGACGTGTTGCCGGAATAGTTCAACCCAATGATGGAAAATGTCACCTTGATAATAGCAACAGTTACAACCAGTCCACCATCCTGGTAAAGGCAAAGTTACCTGAGTCATTTTGGGGTTTTTATATGATTAGGTGATTAAATGAAAACCTTTGCTCTCCCTTCCAGGACTACCCCTCCTTGGCGCTAATGACAGAGAAAATGTCAGAAAACAACATCAATTTAGTTTTTGCTGTGACCAACTATGTGGTGCCTCTCTATAAAGTAAGCACGCTTCGCTCTTCATGTTACGGCAGGAAGTTCATATTTTTGACGTGCACACATGAATTCTCAGGAGTACAGCAAACTCATTCCTGGCACAACTGTGGGAATGCTGTCTGATGACTCGGGGAATGTTATCGAGCTCATTCAGGAGGCATATGAGGTGAGGGAAAAACACCTACCGTATACGCTGAACACGTAATGGGTTAGCTGTATTCAAATGGGAAAATTCTGTTGGATTTTGTAGAAAATTCGCTCTAAAGTTCAGCTGGAGCTTCTGGGAGTACCAGATGAGCTGAATCTCTCCTTTAATGCCACGTGTCAAAGTGGGGAAGTTGTCCCAGGCCTTAAGTCCTGCTCTGGCCTCAAGATTGGAGACACGGTGCGTATCAGCTAGGAGGAAACGAACATCTGCAATGAAGGCAAAGTGCTCACCGTGTCCTCCTCTTTAGGTTTCGTTTAGCATCGACGCCCAGCTGCGTAGCTGTCCCAAAGAGAAGAGCCGTACGTTTACCATCAAGCCTCTTGGCTTTAAGGATTCTCTGGAAATCACTGTGGATTTTGCCTGTAGCTGCAAGTGTGAGGCAGCGGCTCAGGCAAACAGCTCCCTATGCAGCAACGGTAACGGCACCTACGAGTGCGGCATCTGTCAGTGTCATTCCGGTCGCCTCGGCCCCAGATGCGAGTGTTCAGTGGAGGACTACAGTCCGTCGGATGATGCCAACTGCATCGACAAAGCAGACGGCCCAGTCTGCAGTGGGAGAGGTGACTGCTTGTGCGGACAGTGCTCCTGCCACAGCAATGGCTTCGGTCAGGTGTGGGGGAAATACTGCCAGTGTGACGACTACAACTGCCTGCGCTTCAGAGGGGAACTGTGCTCCAGTAAGTGTGTTCACATGTGTACGCTTATTCAGGTCCCTACAGAATCATACTAGACTAAAAAAAAGTGATTGTTTTAAAAAAAAAAGTTGTCTAAAATATTTGCTGGTCTGATGGCTGGCAGATGTTGGAAATAATACATCTTTAAGTATAAGATCTGATTCCTGTAATCACCACAATCTAAACACTACTTCTATGGGCCAAATCAGCCATTGGCAGCAACGTGAGAACAGAAAATTAAAATCGCATCTAATGCCCGGGATCTTTAACTCTGTTGTAACTTTGACCACTTACTTCATGCCAAAGAAAGCAGGAAAAGATGAAGCTAGCGTCCCTTCCTTTTCCCTGCTCAGAAGCCTCTTCTGACATTGGAACAGTCTCTGCTGTTTCCAGTATGTAAACATACCTTACTCAGTTTACATAGCTTTCTACTGATACTTTGCTTTACAAATCAAGAACCCAGAGCCTTTTTAAAGACGCGTATGAACATCCCTGCTTGTTTGGAAATGTGACTGTTTACTTACTGAACGTAATTAAAATGTGTAGCCCAGTGTCAGGCCTGGAAGGCTGATGTGTGCGTGTGAGGCAGAGTGATGCAGTGTGACTCCTACACACTCCCTCCATGAGTCTGCACAGCTTTCTGTAGTCAGCACATACACACACCTGCTGTTTACATATATCACAGACTTTAGTCTGAGAAGGAATGTGAAAAGGCTAGATAGGATATTCATTTTACTTGTCTTTAAAGGAAGGAGTGTTTTCTCAGCTCCAGATCCACTGAAGCAACCATGTCCCATGGTTTAAGAAGCAACCATGTCCCATGGTTTAAGAAGCAACCATGTCCCATGGTTTAAGAGGCTCCGACTTTGTGATAGCCGCTGCAGCTGTATATTTCTTCCTTTGTTGGGGTGCCAGTGGGGCCCGCGCAGAGTCGCTTAAGTTAAGTTCACATGGCACGATTTTTTTTGAGTCGGTGGTCGCACCGCAGGACGGGTGGGCGCATTGTGGTGTTCGCCTCTGAGACGCGAGTGTTCACACGGTGCGATTCTCTCTTTCAGCAGGCGCTGCCAGTTTCCAGACAAGGTCTGACACAGGAAGTACGTGGCTGCAGCCGTAACTTGCCCTCACAAATGAAATGTCTGTTGTTGGTCCTGGATTTTGTAATAAGAAATTTCCCCCACAAAATGCCAATCACAGCCCAGTGCAATTTATTTTTCTTATTCGTGACGCATTTTTTGACTGCGACTCCGGGGGGATTTATAGTCTGAAGAACACAGACTAGCACACCTTTATTAAAACTACAAAACAACTCAAAAAGCTCAAAAATTGCAATATACAGACGAGAGGACGACACAACCTCAAATGGTTTCAACATCAGAGTCACAACTTTGCAGTCTTTGCTCAGTTGTTGGGTTTGTGTTGCAGCGGTGGTGGCGTGCCGGTTGGTGCAATACGTCTGCAGCACGTCTGCTCTCATTGGCTGGAGCTCTTTCTACGTCACTGCGAGCAGACTGGATATCCAGCGGGTTTGATATCCAGTTTTAGGTCTGTGACTGTGTGCAGGGCGTCACCAGGGTCATTAGTCGAGTCTTCGAAGTACTTAAGCTCAGTCGCCAAGAGGATTAGTGACTCACCCTGATTTGGATGAGGGCGTCTGAGACAACGAAAATCGTGCCGTGTAAACTTAGCTTTAGTGGGAGTCAGCAAGCACAGCTCCAGGGTCATTAAATAGGGAAAATAAGACAGGAAATGTCACATTCCTTTACATTTCTCCTGGCAATTTCCCTGGAAGCCTTTCCCTTCCACATGCCTTCACCTCTTTTTGTCTTTAAATGTAGTCATTTGTTCCTGTTTTTGTTCTAAAACCTGGCGGACATGTTAGAGGTCGTGCTTTTTGACTCCCAGATGTGTGATTAATGGGCAGGATTAATGTGTATTTTCACAAGACTAGACATGCCAGTCTCACTTATTCATCCTTATCTATGTTTTTGTGCATGTACACGTTGGAGAATTATCCCAACAGAGTCAGAGGTTACACAACCATGATAGCGGAGTGTTAATCATAATAGATCTGATCCTATTACAACTACAAACAAAATCCCAAAGTGAAGCCATTTTGATAGGGTGGCCCCAGGGATAATACCTCCCGTCTGCAGCAGATGATTTATTCAGCACCCTAGAGTGAGGGACCCTTACATCCTCAGCCATACTTTTATTATCAGCCACTCCCCTAGACTGACCCAGGCCGACTGACCCAGCTGGACCATGACTCATTCATTCTGCCCTTAGCCATCCACAGACAAATCCTGTTTATTTTTGCTAAGAATGCATCAATCCCTGAGGCTCTGCCTTCGTTTCTAAGGTTGTCCGATGGAATCATCTGTCTGTAATCTAGAGAGAATACTCCAATTGTGTCACTTTTGCCATGTTTCTAGAATGCTACTATCCTTTCTCTACTTAAGAGCGGTTTGTAGAATGGTTTGTGTTTTTTTCTTTGTGTATTTGCCTGTCTGTGAAGAGCTGAGGTCTCATAATAGCACATTTCCTGTTTCTGTTCGACTCATGGTGATTCAAAGAATTTGCATTGTGAAGCAAGACTGGGTAAATGCAATTTGCTAAAAAGCTATTGCTATAGCAGGCATTAGCAAAATTTTATATTTAATTCTAGCAATTAAATGGTTGTGGAATCCACAAGCAATTCCACAAGAACAGATTCAAACATGAAAACAAATGGTTGCAATCTGAAGTTGTGTAATTTCTAGCATCTAACTTTGTTTCCTCTGGATCCATCCATGTGATTACTGGATCTAAACACTAACTGAAATGATTTAAATTAAAATTAAACATGTGAATTATGCCGTGCATATGTAGGCTTGTTATAGAGTTAACCTTTTAGTTGCTTTTGGAATTTTCAGATCATGGGAAGTGTAGCTGTGGATCCTGTGTGTGTGACGCTGGCTGGAAAGGTGAAAACTGTAACTGCAGCACCCGCACAGACACCTGCATGTCCAGCATCGGCCTGCTGTGCAGCGGCCGGGGCAACTGTGAGTGTGGAGTTTGTCAGTGCACTCAGCCTGGAGCCTACGGAGCTACCTGTGAAAAGTGCCCCACCTGTCCAGACTCCTGCACAATCAAAAAGTAAGCTCTCTTTTTAATTGCAAACAAAGAAAAAAATCTGCATGCGTGGCGAAGCAAAGATGTTTTTAAGGAGTTGCAGGCTGCGGTTCATCATTGTACCATCAAAGAATTCCTACATTCCACATTGATAACAAATTACTCCAACTGGTTCCATGTGCATCAGAGAAAAGTCAGATTTCGCTCTGCGCTAAACCAGACTTTGTTTCAGCTGTGCTGTGCTGTTTGTCCTTTTACATCGATCATCGATCTAACCACTAACGTTACATGTCAGACAGTAGACGCATCATATTTTAACCTGTGGGACTCACTGAACAGGCACTGTGTTGAATGTCAGCACTTCAAGAGAGGACAGTATGTTGAAGATAACAGCTGCAGCAGGATTTGCAAAAATGAAATTAAAGTGGTGGATGAAATCAGTGAGTAACTCACTCTTTTTAAATGTATTTCTGTATGCATGCATTAGTCACTTGTTTACTTTTAAAGATAATTAATCAATCATTATGTTTTGCCTCATCTTGTCATCCTTACAACAGTTTTCCAGGATAAAAATGCAGTGAATTGTTCATACAAGGATGAGGATGACTGTGTGGTGCACTTCCAGTATTATGAGGATGAAAGCGGAAAATCTATCCTGTTTGTGGACAAAACGCCAGGTAGGACCACAGTTTGCATGCATATCTGACATTTTATGAAACTGATCTGTGTGTGTCTGGCCAGCTACTGAAAAAGGGAAACAGAATGTCCTTCCAATCGGGATTCTCTTATTTTCTCTTTAAATACCTCAGGAGCCATCCAAACACAGCTAATATCTGAGAAATGTGTTTTTTACAGCTCATATAAAAAATGCACAGCGAGGTATCTGGCCTGCTTCATAAGCGTGGTGTAAGTCAAATCATAATCTCTCTCTGCCTACTCGTCTGGTCTGCCAGAGTGTCCCAAAGGTCCTGACATCTTAGTCGTGCTCTTGGCAGTGGCTGGTGCCATCCTGCTATTGGGCCTTATTGGCCTGCTCATCTGGAAGCTTCTTATCACCATCCATGACCGCAGAGAATTTGCCAAGTTTGAAGAGGAGAGAGCCAAAGCCAAATGGGATACGGTGAGAAAGATTTCTAATTGAGGCAATAACTTCATGCCCCATCAGGTTTCCATTCAGGGATTAATGGAGTGAGTGTTGCAAAAAGCGGAAGAGAATAAAACTCTGCCCTGAACATATAAAATCACGTGTGAAAGTGTACTATGAGTTTGTGATTGAATTAACAGTGTGATGCCTGTTTTTATTTGTCAGGGTAACAATCCTTTGTACAAAGGAGCCACGTCCACCTTCACCAACATAGCATATAAAGGCAACTAACGCCCAAAGTCAAGATGAAGAACTCAGGGGTCAACCATAAACATGGACTGTAGTAGCAGGGATGTTGATAAAAGCAGCATTTACACCCTCAATGGTCACTGCAGCGGAAAAGTAGCTACTGCTTTCAACACTGAAATGTAATAAATGAATATTGTAAAAAGTGAACGATCCATCCATGCACGTTAAAGACTTATATGTTGAACTTTGCTCATTATTTTCTTCAAACTTTTTAAAAAAAAATTTCAGGCGAATTACAAAAAGGGCTATGGTTTTACAAGTGTTTCTTTGCTTGCAGTGCTATATGTGGGCTGAAAAGGAAAACTTAAAGCACATTAGCTGTATTATTGGTACAATGGTAGAGTGCACCACGCAGTAATAGCCAGTTATTCTAAAACCGTCACCCTTACCACTATTAGGAGGCACTCGTCACTTTCTCTGGTTTTGTGGGGCTTCAGTATACAGTAACTTTGCACTTTTGTGTTTTTGTGTTTTTATCCCTGTCGTTTGGTGCCAGAAAAGTGGCGCAATCTTTTTTTGCAAACATAAAACATATTGCACCGGGACAAATGTAATGATGTTTATCCATTCTTCCCGTGTGCCTCATTTTGTCATTCCCGTTTTTGTCATTATTCTTTTTCTCATTACACTTTGTTGATAGTTTTTCTCTCGTTCACAAAACACAGTTATATAATGGTTATGGAAAAGCCTACCTTTAAACCTTGCCTGCACCTCCTATGATGCCACTTCACAATAATGTTTGTGATCTCTATTATGGCTGTATTAGAAGTTGGTAAATGTTATTAAAGTGTGTTCTTGTCTGGGTGCATTAGTGACATCTCTCATCTCTCTCTCTTGACAATATATAAAGTTGTTTGTGGTACTATAGGCGAAAAGACTGAGACCTCATAGAGTACGCTGCTGAGAAACCAGCTCCTGTAGAATTTGTAAATCAGACTCACATGAACTCCCAAATGTGAGCATAAATGGTAATATGGCATTTGTGCACGCTTATCCTAAAACATATACTAAAAGCTGTTAGTGTGTATATAGTTCATGTTTAACTGAGCAACTTTAACAAATTATTTTGAGTTCGGCTCAGACAACTACACTATAGCCCCCTCTAGTGTTCTGAAACGATACATCATCTACATGTGTCATAATGAGAACAAGAAAGTTTATAAGCCCTTCATTTACGACACAGAAATAAATAAGAAATGTTGATTATGTAATTTGGATGTCCACTGTTTTTACACAGCTATCCGATCTGAGGCATTTGCACGAATAAGCAGTGTGTGCGCTTTACCAAAGTGTGTAGGCGAGGTAGTAGAGCGGTAGTCTCCAATAGTCCCTAAACGCAACACGAGCGGGTGCAAGCCCTTCTTCCGTCGCGTCATATCGAACATGGCGGCGCCCCATGCTGTGGTCGGAGTGGAGGCAGGTAGCAGTGACACAGACCCGAGGCTGGCAAATTCCATCACAGAGGATGGCAAGAGACCTCAGTTCGGAACACGTTTCCTCACAGACCCAAGACAAGTCTTTCAGCACAACGCGTGGTAGGGACATTATTCCAACAAGCACCAAAATTATAGATGCTGTTGTGGGTCCCTGTCTTAGCCGAAGCTTTTTGGACTAATTAGATATTGATCATGTTCATTTGATAAAAGGCTACTAAATATACTAAAGCTATTTTGTATACCGCTTTGTTCAGGTAATTTGTACCTTCTAAATTACTATTCTACATTCCAAGGCCCATATGGTGACAAAACTCAAATATTTACACTTGCTTACAGTGTGGAAGAAGAATTTTTGCATCACCTAACATCCTTAAATTGAGTAAAGATTATTAGAATTAAGTCTGTATTTAACTTAATTTTGATTTTTTTTTGTTTGTTTGTTTGTTTGTTTTGGTCAACATTTTGTCAATAGGGACAATGTGGAGTGGACTGAGGAACAAGAAGCATCTGCTAAGAAGAAGGTCTTAGAAAACAGTCAGCCCCTTCCTTCAGAGAAACAAGGTTTTGATGGGTTTTCAACAAAAACATTCAACATATAATATAATGCAATGGAGATGATTTTCTTTTAGGTTTCAAATGATCAGTATAAGAGTTGTATGGGGATAAATTTAGATTTTGGTTATACCTATTTTTTTTTTTAGTTTAAAATAATTTGTAAACATTGCAGCCTGATATGTTTATTTTATTTTATTTTTTCCAGAGGAATATGAAAACCGGGCAAATGAGTACTGGAACGAATTTTACACAATCCATGAGAATCGTTTCTTCAAAGATCGGCATTGGCTCTTCACTGAGTTCCCTGAGTTGTGCCCACAGTGTAACTCCAATGTGAAACATCATAAAGTGTCCACCATCGGTGTTGGTTTCCAGGATCAAGAGCAAACAAAGGAAGTCTCAGCTGTGCCTCACAATAATGTTCACTTTCCTGGCGCTACTGCCTCGTATCGCATTCTGGAGGTAAGAATTTTGATGCAAAAAGTTCGTTCAATCGCCCAGTATTTGTAATAATTTGTGTACAGTTGCTGCAAATTAAAGAATTTTCAGCATCATTTTAAGATGTGATTCTTTTATACCAGTATGATTAAATAAGTGGATTAAATCTGTGTTTATTGGACAGGTGGGATGTGGCGTTGGTAATACAGTTTTTCCAATACTGAAGACCAACAAGTAAGTTCAGTCAAGGCATGTATATGTTGGTTCAGCTGGAGTTGAATTATTGTTTGTTTGTTTTTTCTTATGAGGACAGCACAAAGATGTAACTGCAGCATTCTTTTTACAGCGATCCTGAACTGTTTGTTTACTGCTGTGATTTCTCCAGCACTGCTGTGGATTTGGTCAAGGTGAGATAAAGGGAACAATTAAGGCACCGTATGTTGGTAGATGTACTGATGTCTTCTGCAGTTTGCTAAATGATTAATTGATTTCACCTTTTTCTCTTGTTGCCAGACTAATCCAGAATACGACCCTGGACGGTGTTTTGCCTTTGTTCAGGACTTGGGAGATGAGGAAGCTGATTACCCTATCCCCAACGGAACCCTTGACGTTATAGTTCTAATCTTTGTGTTGTCAGCATTGCATCCCAACAAGTAAGACTTTATTCTTCTGTTTCCAATTTGTTCCATCAGCATGTATGATTGAACTGGTTTTCTATCACTCTATCTCAGGATGCAGGCTTCCATCAGTAGGTTATCACAGTTACTGAAGCCTGGAGGAGTGATGCTGCTCAGGGACTATGGACGCTATGACATGGCACAGCTACGCTTCAAGAAAGGTCAGTTGGAAAAAACATTGCACCACCCAATTCACAGCTTTGTCTGATTACACATGGTCTTTTACTCCTTGACATTTGATCTTTGAAAATAAGTTCCATTTCATGATTGTCTCAAATATAGTACATTATATTTACCAGTATCATTACCAGAATGCTCTCATTCCACCACATCAACCCAGCTTTCAGCCACTCTGCTCCCCAACTCTGGAACTCCAGACTCAAATTATTATTATTATTATAAAATATCAAATCAGCCTGGCTGCAGCTGATGAATCAGCCTTTAGGCACTTGTGCAAAAGTTCTAATGGTACTCAGCAGATGGAAAATACGCAATCGTAATAATAACACTATTACATTTCTTTTAGGGAGATGCCTGTCTGACAACTTTTATGTTCGAGGTGATGGAACAAGGGTATATTTCTTTACTCAAGGTACAATCAAAGGCTTTTTGCATTTACAGTGTTGTGTGTATGTGTGTGTGTGTGCGCGCCCAAAAATAATGAATTTGTATTCTTATTTCAGATGAGCTTCATAGTATGTTTACTGAGGCAGGGCTTGAAAAAGTGCAGAACCTTGTGGACAGACGGCTACAGGTGAACAGAGGCAAACAACTCACCATGTACAGGGTGTGGATCCAGTGCAAGTATCGCAAGCCTCAAGCACCGACTCCTGAGACTGATGATGGAGGCACAGAACACAACCACAGCTGAAACTAGTCATATTCAGGAGGTCTGGGTGTTTTTTTTTTTAAACATATAGAATGTAAAATGTTTCCTGTGGTTGTAATAAAATGTGTAGAATACACTATATAGGCCTTACTTTTTCTCGGTGGCCATAATATCACGACTCCTGTATAAACCATTCTATTCAGCCAGTTAGTTGTTTTTAATGACTTTAATTTTCGGTATGTTTTCAAGACATTAAATTTTCTATGTGCAAAGTAATACAAATCTTAACTCTAAAGTTCTCCACATTTAAGTATCCAGCATTGAAAGAAATCAATGAAAATGTTCTTTGCACTGTTTAATATTAAACAGTCTCAGAGTGTAACACCCAGTTATTTCTAAATTGCTACTTTCAAAAATAAATGATTATTTTTATTTTTGTGGTATTGATATATATGAGCTTTTACTTTTTTTTGGATAAGTGATCATTTGTGGTTGTATTGATGGATACTGATCAATTGTAATGTGTACAGAAGGATTTGCCATTGGTCCAGACGAGATTTGGGGAGGCGTAGACTGGGCGAAGGTGAAAATACCAGAATAATCTCACGAGAAAATATGAGATTTTGCTGATTATTGTTTACATAGCAAAAACATGAGAACCGAACCGAATCGATCCGGATTAAACAACTGAAACATTTGCACCAGCGGTAATAGTATATTCTCCCCTGCAGTGCGGAGGGTGATCGAAGCTGAACTTTGTTTTGATCAAGCTCAAAGCCAGAACCCGAAATTCTTCTCACCATCAGAGGGGGAGAGAAAATAGAGGGGCAACTTCACTCAAACCTAAATACAGCATATCTGTTAGGTGAAAGTCAGAATCTCGAAGGTCGCCATTGTGCGGGACGAGGAAACCCAGCGAACACACGGTTTAGTCTTAGGAAAGAGAGACGTGATGGGTATCCCCACCTAAGGATTACGGCAAGACGGGGCTGGGATACCCAGAGTCTTCGAGGCCTCTGAGGGGATCCTCCGTCGTCTACCTTGAGTTCCACCTACGGCTCCTCAGTCTTCATCGTTAACAATCAGCACGCAAGGGACGCGGCTCTTCACGCGGCCTAGCCTGGGAGGGTCTGCCTAGCACCGGGGAAACAACGGGGACGGTTTCAGGGCTAACACAGGCCCTCCCGAGGACCGAAAAAATATTCAATTACAGTAAGTTTAACATCAGGGCTTTAAACAAAAGGACACATCTTGTCATTCAACTTGTTTCAGTCAATCCAGACGTCGTGCCATGAGTCCCTGACAACACAGAACCGTAAAGATGCTTCATTTTGACTGACTAGTTAGCGCTAGCCTGCTGGCTAACTAGAGTTAGCTATTTTCCCCTCAATGTTTGGAAAATGTTCCATTATTGTAGCCAGTAGGTGATGATATTAGGTTATTAAACAACTTACTGGCCAGCGCAGACTAGTGTTCTGTTTGTATGTGGCTGGTACATGACTAAATCAGATCTAGCGGTGGTAGTTAACGAAGTTAAACAGTGGCTGCAAAATTGCTAAGTGATGATCATCAATTGTAGGTTACTTTATTTTTCTTATCTATGTCTTTGTGTTTCACACGGGTATGCTGGTTTGTGATCGTTTTCCAAATTTTGAGGCAAACTAAAGTTGCATACAAAATGAGACTGAATTGCAATGTTATGTATGTATTTTTAAGTGTGGAATCTTGCAGACTAAATACTTGATGATTGTTGTGGCAGATGATTGTCTTGCCAGTTTCCTCATTAATTAACTTTCTTAACTCCACAACCATGTAGCTCAGGCATCTATTACTAGGGAGTAATGTGATAATATTCTTGACAATAGCCCTGTACTTTGCTTATTTATTTAATGTGCAATAACCTTTACAGTCCATAGTTTGAGCCATATCTTATTTCATTAGTTATATTGCTGAAGCCTGTCAATGCATAAGATTGGAGAATACATAATTGTTGGTCTATTTCATGATTCAGAATAGAAATGTTCCAAACTGACACGGCTAAATACAGCCATGACTCATCATATCCAATGAGACAGTGAGACATGACTCCCACTTGACTATACCAACAGACCCTGCACCTGCAATGTCTTCCTTAATCTGTGCTCTTGTCTCCGCAGCCATGATGGAAGAACTCCACAGTCTGGACCCCCGACGGCAGGAGCTGTTGGAGGCTCGATTCACTGGTGTTGGTGTGGCAAAGGTTTGTGTTGTGGAGCATGAAGAATAGTTGTTGTATTCCTCTAAAACGGAGGGAATCTTTCCCTCTCTGTCGTATTCTAGCTCAGTATAATTCTGCACTTTGGCGCTTCTCCTTTTCTTTGTCGCTTCTGAGAAGTTGGATCTGTGTTTGGCTCATGAGATAGTGGCTGTATTTGTCAGTGGTGATACCAGCCAAAAGGACAGAGATGGTAGGGGATGAGGAATGAAGTCAGAGGTGAAATGCAGAAATACTACTTGACCACACGTAAATGTGGCCGTGTTTACCCTTCCACTCTCTTGCTTGCTACATGGATGGAGCCGTCTTTGTGGAAGGTGATCTTGGAACAGTGAGTGAGAGTCAGCGCCAGGAGTGGGCCCCGTGCCAGCCATAGGCAGAGCAGAGCCCAGAGCATGGCATGGCTGCTGCTGCTTAGAAAATGGCGGCTCTTGGTAAGGCGGTATGCCACAGGCTCATGTACGACAAAAAATGCGAGATGTGTGTTTTCAGGGAAATGTTTTAACAGACAGCTGTGAAGAGCACTATCACAGTGCTGTGTTGATTTTATTCAGTCTGGAAGAGCCAGGAGACACTGATACTTTCTTTGTCAACACTGAGGAAATTTAATAGAAAAAAACAGTTATCCTTAACAGAGCCCCTGTTAAACCTCTCCACCAATTTCTAAGAAAGAAAACTTAAGACAAGTTGTGAGTTTTGGAATGAGAAAAACATCTTTTACTGGCTTTCAAGACAAGAAGGGTGTAGATGAATGTGAATGAGAGGAGAAAAGGGTTCTTGTGCAGGTGACAGGCAAACAGGCAGGGATACTTCACTGGATTGTCTACTGCCATTTTAGTGAGGTTTGGTGAGAGTGCTCTTGTGTGCTCTGAATGAATAAGTCTCTTTCCCTGATTGGACAGTGTCTGCTGAATTCTGATGTAACACATTTGACTGACAGGCATCGCCTGGAGAACCGGCATTAGAACCAATGCAGGTTTAGATTCAGGAGAAAGTCAGTGAAATACCCGCATCAATTTCAAATTATTCCTATTCTCTTTGTTATCTGTCCACCCTATTTTCATTCTTACAAAAAAATATGCATGTTGGCATATTTTGAAGATCCGCTTCTTCACCATCAAAGGTTTTGCATCGACTGCATTCATATGTCTGCTCTTGGTCTCTTTTAACAGGGCTCAGGTCAAAACCAGAATGAGTCATCTAATCAGAGTCTATGCAGTGGGGGCTCACTTAGTGACAAAGAGCTTGAGGTTAGTATTTAGTTTCGGTAAATGGCATTTTAAACCATCGGCGGTCATTTCACATGACCGTTTTCTTATAGACTCCTGAAAAAAAAGCAAATGACCAGAGAGTCAGGAAACGGAAAGCAGATCATTTTGACACCAGCCAAGGTAGGTTGTGTCCACTCCTGCAGCAATTCTGTGCATACCGGGTAGCTTCTGTCTTAAGTGCTTGTCTCCATTTTCCAGGCAAAGCAGGTACAAGAGGACATAAAATTAGTGATTATTTTGAGGTGAGTGCCATAAACACGTTTTCTCTGTTCTTTCATTGTTGTGTATTCAGCAAAGCTGCTGATTCACTGCTTCGTAACTGCCTTCTAACCCTCTTTTTGACTAGTTTGGTCTGAATTAAACTTTCGTCTTTTTTTTCTTTCTTCTGTCTGTGTCAGTTTGCGGGAGGTAGCGGTCCTGGTACCAGCCCTGCTAGGGGAATACCACCAGTTGTCCGCTCTTCCCCACAACACTCCCTCTCCAACCCCCCTGCCTCGGTGAGCATGCTTGCTTTTCCATCCGTTTCATTAACACGTTTGTCATTTTCTTTCCTTTGCTTGTTATTAACTTTAATAATAGATAAGGTTGGTGTGTTTGGTTTTTTGTTTAACCCCCTGGAGTCGGCGGATGTGCCAGCGTGTTCACATTTCGTGGCCAGTTTAGGATGACATAGCAGGAAGACACAGCCTTGCTGAGTCTCAAATTGTGTCGAAAGTGCCAACTTCAAACTATGTACCATTTTTAAATGGTTTTACTCTCCAAGTAAAAACTTCTCTGAGCTGGAAGGAGATGAGGGCGAAACACAGCCAAAAACGCCTCAAGCATCTTAGTGTTAATGGTTTTAGTTAACTTTATTTACTACACGTGTAGATATGTTTTTGAATTTTAGGATTTGTATTTGCATTTTATGTCATAAAATGGTTCATTAAATAGTGAAAATGAATTTACATCCTAAATTTGCATCCTTTCAATGGGCTGACAATGTCACGTCAGCTCTTCTGACACACAAAGATCTCCTCTGCATCTGTAAGCATTTAGGATGGATGTTTCTGCTTTGTAGGTGCAGCAAGGAAGCCCCTCTTCGGTTAGCTCAGCCAACACTGAGCACGCATTGTGTGCAATGAAAGCAGCTTCTCTTCATATGCTACACAAAGCCACACAGGTATTTGACATGTGACCAAAATCAACATTTCGTATTAGGTTAATTTAAGGATTCAGAGAGTAACTACGATTTGACACTATTATCAGTTGTTAGATTTGTACCTGTGAGTGGTTGTTTTACTGCTTTATCACTGATAATGCATGACCTGCTATAACACAATGGTTGTGCTCACTGTTCCCTGTAGTCTGACCTTACTATAGAGAAGTTAACAGCAATGGAGAATAACAAGAACTCTGACCTAGAGAAGAAGGAGGGACGGATAGACGACTTACTGCGGGTACTAATCTGCACTGCTCTCCTTGTGATCTTAATGGGTTTGAGAATGTGCCTCCTGAGTGGGCCTGGTTTTCTTTACCCAAGACATATTAAAATTGTCTCATTGCTTCTATCCAAGCAGATCCAAATTTATGTTGAGCCAGATTTTCCTGCTTGTACGTTCTTTTCTAGGCAAATTGTGACCTAAGGAGACAGATTGATGAGCAGCAGAAGATGCTGGAACGTTACAAGGAACGCTTGAATAAGTGTGTGACCATGTCCAAGAAGTTACTGATTGAAAAAGTACGTTCATAAGAGCACCGTGGTTTATTTTCAACTATTCATTTCTGCTGTCAGTTTG
The DNA here is from genome assembly GCA_016586285.1 of Arothron firmamentum. Taxonomy (NCBI): domain Eukaryota; kingdom Metazoa; phylum Chordata; class Actinopteri; order Tetraodontiformes; family Tetraodontidae; genus Arothron; species Arothron firmamentum. The sequence continues at coordinate 175,114 of BJFM01001641.1, forward strand.
GCTTTGAGCATTTTTGGCACGAGTTTCTATTTGAAATTTGACAACAGCTTAAAAACCATTCCTATTTCCTTCAGTCTAAACAGGAGAAGATGGCATGCCGGGATAAAAGCATGCAGGACAGGCTTCGGCTTGGTCACTTTACTACAGTGAGACACGGAGCATCCTTCACTGAGCAGTGGACGGATGGATATGCTTTCCAAAATCTTATCAAGTGAGGAATTCTTTGTTTTCCTGCTCACCTGTAATCATTCATTAGGCTTAAAATATCATTCAACCAAACAGGTTCTACTTTATAAGAAAGTTGGATTAAATTACCTTCCCAAGAAAGTTGCAAACTAAATACAAATTTGATCATGTGTGTCATGTGTGCCCGTTAGCAATCTAACAGAATTGGATTGTTCATAGAAGATGCAGGAAAAGGCAAACTCGTATTTGGACACTTGGAAAATTGATAGTATGGATTACATGCATGCACTTCTGCTTCCAGACAACAAGAAAGGATCAATTCCCAGCGAGAGGACATTGAGAGACAGAGGAAGCTCCTGGCCAAACGCAAGCCGCCGTCCATGGCCCAGACTCCACCTCCAAGCCTGGAGCAAAACAAGCGCAAAAGCAAGACAAACGGAACAGAGAGTGAAACGTACGAAAATGGCTTTTCTCGCAGATTTTCCCTTCGTGCGCACGGTTTAAACTGTACCAAGGTTGCTTCTGTGTCTCGTTGCAGGTTGTCACAGGCAGAGTACCATGAACAAGAGGAAATTTTTAAATTGAGACTCGGCCATCTTAAGAAGGTAATGGTCCTCATTCGGGATGTTTCACTTCCCCAAATGATTGTTTTAATTTGACTGGATTTTAAAGCCATGATTGCATTTAAACACTTTTAGTTGGGGGGAGGTTGTTTTAAGCCCCTTACATGCCAAACACCTCATTAAGCAGCACTCGCAGAGAGGGGCTGCCTGCTGTGTCTATGCTGATTGTGCAGTCAGGCAAGGCAAGGAAAATGGAAAGACAACCAGTGACGGGATTTCTGTCACGTCATAACAGCGCTCCACTGTAATCATTTTGATTTTCACGCCTTTGCTCCACACAGCTGTGTTATTGTTCTGTTTGACAGAAGATAAAAGACACTGGCTGCGCTGATTTTTGTGTTTGCATCCTCCTGAATTTACCGTCTTTGTTAGTTTGTCTCTCGTGTTCTTGTTTGCTCCAGTTGATCGTTGCTAATAGGCCTGCAGAGTTCAGACATCTGAATTAGCTTGGTAGGTGAGGGTTGAGGAGGAATTTTCCTTAGAAGTATTCACTAGAATCTTAAATTTTGGTTTGGTTGTTTATAATTTTCCTATATTTTTACCATTTCAATGTTCTCTACATTAAATACTGGTTTAATGTTTTGCTAGTTGTGCATTGTTTTATGTATTACTTCTTTTGCTTGCAGGAGGAGGCAGAGATCCAGGCAGAGCTCGAGAGGCTGGAACGAGTGCGGAACCTACATATTCGCGAGTTGAAGAGGATCCACAATGAGGATAATTCACAGTAATTTTTGACATTCTTCCTCTTGAGTCTGTCCCGTAGATCCACCCCTTTCTTTGTTTAAACTAAACTTTTCACCACTCTTTGCAGATTCAAGGATCACCCAACGCTAAATGACAGATACCTGCTTCTGCATTTACTTGGAAGGGGAGGTTTTAGTGAAGTTTACAAGGTAAGAAGAGCTTTGAAACTTTAAACAGGACCACATTTACATAATAATTACTACAGCATAAAGAAGTTTAAATACATTTACGTAAATTACAGTAAGAACTTTGTGTAAACATGTTGTACATCTGCTAGATTATGCTATGCAGATTATTAAATTGTAGAGTTGTAGGTTTTGGCCCTGTGCAATGGTTGCTTTGGGAAATGTTTGACAGTATATATTTAAAATACATTTGGCATCATTCGATTGAGAATCCCCTTTATCTCTTTAAAAAGATAAACTAAACCCTTTAATAGTAATCAACACTCACAGTGCAGCTAAGCTTAAATGATCACTGATTGTAAAGTAATAACTCTTCTTGGTTTATTTCCAGGCCTTTGACTTAACAGAGCAAAGGTATGTCGCAGTCAAAATCCACCAGTTAAACAAGAACTGGAGAGATGAGAAGAAGGAAAATTATCATAAGTGAGTGTTGGGTGATCATTTAATCAACTAATCAGATGTGCAGCTTTTGTATTTCATTATAATGCTATGAAAGATGGAAATGTCAACAACTCTTGCAATCCCGCAGACATGCATGCAGAGAATATAGAATTCACAAGGAGCTGGACCATCCAAGAATAGTTAAACTCTATGACTACTTTTCACTTGACACTGACTCGTGAGTATATGCAAACAAATATGTAAATTATATCTTGACTGAATGCACTAACTCGGTCTGGAATGGTAAATAAAGGTTTATTATTATTCTTGTACAGTAGCTCTCCTTTGTTTTCGAGCAGGTTCTGCACAGTCCTGGAGTACTGTGAGGGCAATGACTTGGACTTCTACCTGAAGCAGCACAAGCTCATGTCGGAGAAGGAGGGACGCTCCATCATCATGCAGATAGTTAACGCCCTCAAGTACCTCAACGAGATCAGACCGCCCATCATCCACTACGACCTGAAACCCGGTGGGTCTTCGTGCCGGAATGAAAGATGTTTGCGCCCGCTTTTTCCTGCTAGAACAATTTTGAAAGCGTTCGTGCCTGAAAAAACATTTCATTGTTTAGGTAACATCCTGTTGGTGAATGGCACCGCTTGTGGAGAGATCAAGATCACAGACTTTGGCCTGTCGAAGATCATGGATGACGACAGCTACAACTCTGTAGATGGGATGGAGCTGACGTCACAGGGAGCAGGAACATACTGGTGAGGCTGATGTATACAGCCAAATCCAGGATTCTGGAAATGGAAATCTGTCTTCCGGTTGGAAAAATAATGTCGTAAACAAGAATCTGTTTTACCATCTTGTCCTCTTAAGGTACTTGCCCCCTGAGTGCTTTGTCGTTGGAAAGGAACCACCCAAAATCTCCAACAAGGTGGATGTTTGGTCTGTGGGAGTCATTTTCTACCAGTGTCTGTATGGTCGCAAGGTAGGAGAAACACTGACAAACCTGTTCTTCAGCTGGTTTACTCGGAGTCACACGCCTGAAAATAATGTTTCTTTTTATGTGTTTATGATAAATTAGGACGCTGACGTGGTTGGAAGTAAATAATTGATCAAAGACTGTTGTTCATGCGTTTGTCTTGTGGTCAGTGACGGCTCTTCTGTTTGCTCTGCAGCCCTTTGGTCATAACCAATCCCAGCAGGACATCCTTCAGGAGAACACCATCCTGAAGGCAACTGATGTGCAGTTTCCTCCCAAACCAGTAGTCACACCTGAAGCTAAGGCACTCAACCCTCTCCTCTCACTGCGTTTCTTTGATCTGTGATTTTATAGTTATTTTCTAAACGCGTCTCTACCCCTGTGTTGATTCCAGGCCTTTATAAGGCGCTGTCTAGTCTACCGAAAGGAGGACCGCATCGACGTGCACCAACTGGCCAGTGACCCCTTCCTCATGCCTCACATCCGGAAGTCTGTAGCCTCCTCCGGCACCTCGAGCATGGCCATGGCTTCCACGTCCAGCTCCTCCAACAGCAGCGCCTCAAACTAAGCCCAGAAGTGACTGAACATTTTGAAAAGGGTTGGTGTGGTGGGGGGGGAGGGGGAGGGGGGCACGTGTCCTCTGTCACAACAGCGTCCCACCTTGCCATGAAGAACCCCGGAGAAACAAGCCAGACACCAGAACGGGGCGGGTAAGAAGGCGTGGAGGGGTGGACGCCAGCACCCCTCGTCCCTCTCATGTTGGCCCGCCCCAGCCTGCGTGTCTGATTCTCAGACGGGTGACACTGTTCTGGGGGTCAAAGCCCTGGACAACCTGCGCAGCAGCGGCGACACCGTGTGGATGAAAAGGTGGTTTTCTTTCTGCTTGAAAAGAGAAAAGAAGAAGAAGTATAGAGCTGCTTCAGCTTGGCCAGGTGGAGGAGCTGCAGATGGCCTACAGCCCATACCCATTCAGACACGTGCATGTGCCATTCTGCTCCACGGTAGCGAAACCTCCCGATTTCACGAGTTTCATTTGTTCTCTTTACAAACTTGGCTGAGACGAGCAGTCGGCCCCGACCCTAAATGTCCAGGGCCCGATGTCACCCAGCCTGCTGTTACGGGATCTCCTCCACCGCTCAAGTTCTGCCCCCAGTTAGTTCATGATGATGAGAGGGAGGGACAGAAGACGCGTTCCCTTCGCCCTTCTCCGTCTCCTGTGACCAAAGCAGAAAGCTTCCAGCTGGTGGCAGTGTTCCACCTCGGTTTTTATACTCAACCTCATGTTGCTTGATTTAAAAAGTGAGAGAAGCTGTTCAGAAAGTACCCCCTTTTACATTTAAACTTTCCGATTTAACCAGTTTTATGAGGAAAAGTCGTGCTTTTCAGGTTGCCTTTGAATTGGAACTGTTTTGAGTAACCCCCCCTCCGCCCTGGACATATTTATTTAGGTATGTTTGAATTTATTTTTGGCCGATACAATGCAAGAGACTGGTCAGCCTACGAGTACTGTTGGGGGGAGACTGGGCCTTAGCAGAGTTGCATAAACCATTAAATACTATTGGTTAAACTGTCTCTGTTCCTTTGTTGCTTTACCTTGTTTACCATCACTTTAAAGAACTTAGTTTAACACAAAGCTAATGACATAATTATGTCTAAGTAAATGTCGATTTTCACCTGTACCGTTAGAAAATTCAGGTTAAATCAGTTTTGTTGTCAGTCCCCTGACCCTGGTAGGTGACATTTCTGAATGTGATGGAACCATGGATGGACAGGCCACACACACACACACACACACACACACACACACACACACAGCAACCCGCAACCGCTCATGGCACAGAAGCAGCGCTTTCACTGTCCAGTCACGGTGGCGTGCACCATCAGCACCAGCAGCCCTGACATCAGCTGTCCTGGCTGGGGTAACAGAGTCCAGCTGGAGGTTTATTTCCAGACCAAATGCCAGGCAGCTCAGTGCATTTTTGTAGTTGGCCGTGTCACACCTCCCACTCAAACTCTGCTTTCCCACCAGACAGGTGTCCAGAAGCAGCCTGCGTGGCAAGTTTCATCCGGTCAGCACCACCACAGGCTTGATTTTAACTTACAAAAATCAAAATGAGGTAAAACGGAAAACTAAAAATACAAATAGTATTGACAAGTCTACAGAATTTTACAATCATTATTGGCTTTTTCTCAGACTGTAAAATGTCTCTTTAGGTCTCTTTCAGTGAAACTTTCCTCTGCCTGGTTGCTGGTGCCAGGCCTCGCAGGCCCCGGAAGGTCCCCGTTCCGCATTTTGAGAGCCGGATAAACACGCGCGCGCGCGCGCGCTCACGCACGCACGCACACTGTTGACGTTGCTTCATTCATTCCGGGCTCCCGTGGCTGAGAGGCAGACGGAGCTCTAGTGGCCGAAGTGCTCCAAACCTGCATCACCCGCCTGCAGACTCGCACCGGGGCAGCTTCTGCCGCGGCTCCACGCTCACTTTCACACACTTTTCCTCGCTTTTTTTGGCGGCCTTTGCTGGAGCGGAGAGCATGCACGGCGGCCAGCGGCACCGCGACCGGGAGGCTCGGGCACCGTGGACAAAGCGGCAACTTATCATTTACAAATGCACTTTATATTTATTCGTCGTCTTCAGTCTGGAACTGAGGAGCAGCGCTGCGGGTGAGGACAAAAGTTGGATTTATTAGAAGGTCGAAAATCCGAGCGTACATTTAGCTGCTGGGCTTGTTTGGGCTTGGAAATCGATTTATCGTTGGGGGGGGATGGAAGTAGCTTCTGTCGTGTGTTTTCTGAATTTGGAACCCTGGAATGCCACGAACCAAAAGTCCGAGCATGAGTGGAACCAGATGTGGAGGAACACGTAGGAGGAGTGAAGGGGCTGCTGGATCACCGACTCCGCTGTGGTTTCCAGTGATGCCGCTTCGCTCCAGAGCTCGAACCGACGCGCATTCCTCCAGGTTCGACGGCGCTTCTGCTGTGATTGATGCGCATTTTTTGGGGTCGCCGTGAAAGAGGGTGACGCTGCGTTTGGCCCCCCGCGGGCAGATGTGACCTCTCATCCGGTTACAGGCTGCAGTTAACACATGCAAGTCCGAAACCTCTGCCTGCAGAGATTTATTCTCTTCTATGACCACACGTGTTTGTTTGTTTGTTTGTTTGTTTGTTTGTTTTATCGTGAACCCATTTCTACTAACCTGTCTGTGATCGAAATGATCAATTGGTTAAAAAAAAAGAGAGATAAAAATCCATTAAACAACCGATTAAATAATTTCATTTTGATGTAAAGAGCCAGCCTTGTGCTGCTCTTTTATGCATTAAATAGTTATGATTTCCGTTTATACTCTAACAATAATCACATGGAACCATCTCTCATCCAACCCCCTGCAGCCCAACTCTGGAGCCACTTGTCAGTTCACTTTCAAAATCACCCGATGAGCTGCAGATCAATCAGGGAAGAAACCAGTTACTGTTAGCGAAGCGCTGCTGGACGACTGCTCAAGGTCACCATAGGACACTCCACACTTTTACAGACTGTAGGAGATGTGCAGTTAACTCCTGAACCCCCATCAGAGTCTGCTGGATGATGGCGGCTCCTCTCGCTCTTCCCAGGCTCCTCAGATGAACTCGAATCTATCCGCAGTCTTTCCTGCAACAAAGGACACGCCGCCATAAAACACCAAAGAAACAAACACAGCAGGGTGCAATTTCCTGCTTGTTTACTGGCTACCATTTATCACGCTGACCAGTTAGGGCCTGTTTTTCTTATCTCAAGCATCTGGCAAAATAAGAGAGTTTACTGGAAATGTGTTCTGGTTAAGATCCTCTTTGAGGAATGTTGCTGAACACTTATTGTTCCCGAGCTTGGACTTGCTTCTGATGAGGCACCCAGATTTCTGCTGGAGTGGAGGTGGAAGTTCTGGGAATGTCTGCCTCCCTCGACGTGTGTTACTGTCGGTTCTTGGCCGCCTGCTTCAGCCCCTTTCTTCAGCGGGAAACTGCCTCCAGCGTTAAGAAAAGAGGTGACGGGGTAGAGAAGAGGATGGGATCACAGCAGGAGAGCTGTTTGTGGCTTAGCGTTCACAGAGCCCAGTGGCTTAAAAGTTAATCTGGAATTCTGCCCTTGCTTTGATTGCCTGGGAGTTTTCTCACATCAAACATTAGTTTTTCCCTCTTTAAACTGGAATTAAAGCTTCCTTTTGAATTCGCAGGAGCTTTAGACAGCCTTGTCAAACACTGCAGAAGCTTTTTAACAGCGGTTTGTGACGTTCACACACACATTTTTCACAATTGTTGCTGGTTCCATTGTAATCTTTTGTGCCACAGGCAACATTGATTCTGTGTGTGTGTGTTTGTTTTTCCTATTCCAACTGTGAAGCTGCCAGAAACGATTGATTTATTGACATGAATGTGTCATGAGAGTTCAGTGAAGACCACTTTTTTTCTTGATCACTCAATTTTTTATTATTATTTTTTAATTAGTGAAAGGATTCATTTCCTCAGTCTAGTTCTGTGGAGTGTTTTCTGTCTGCCAGAGGATATTTTCAGCCTTTAATCTTATATTTAAAAAAAAAACAAAGAACCATAGGGCTTTGTCCATCAGGAGTAGCTGAGGCCTGCAGCTGGCTGCTACAGTCAGCCAGACAGTGTTACAGCGACAGCAGGCAGGTGATAACGTCTGACAGAGCCTCTCCAGGCTGATTCGTGCTCCGTCGTTGTGTTTTGCATCAGCCGAGTGAGCCAACACTGCTTCTGAGAAATTCAACCACAAGCCGGAGTGTGAGTGCAGGGTTGTGTCGCTCATCTTCTGCAGATTACAGCCTTGTTTTTTAGGGGTTTTTTTGTGTTTTAATTGTTTTGGGGTTGTTTTTTTTGTAAGCAAATATGATCCTTCCCACTTTTCCCGCTTTATCGCCTCTCGCAGGAACCGTCAAAGTGGCCTGTGGGTCAAACCTGGGTCTCATGTCTGAGCGACGAGTTTGCAAATTTTTACTGGATCTTAGTTTAAATCCACCTCTTCTTGTACTACTTTGCCTTTTGTCCTAAAGTGCAATATCACAATGAAATTCTTAGTTTCTGAAACTTTGAGGACTAAAGTTAGAAATAAACAATGAACAAAGGAAAAGCACGTATTCTTTTGGGAAAGAGTGTGAGCGTTCCAGTCAGTGACATCATCGTTACAGTGGTAATACGCTGACTCCCTCTGCAGTTTTTTTGCATGTAGGAATGCACACGAGCGTCCTGCAGAGCTGCAGGTAAGACGTGCGTGGATCTGGAGAAGTACAGTAACGCACACAAAGACATTAGTGTAAAGCTTGGAGAAGCCTGCAGACTGAACAAACACTCATTTCATCCCAGTTTCATGGCTTATTACTTCAGTTGCCCTTTACCAACCAGGTTAAACGCTTTTATGCTTACTGGACGGGACTGGATGAGGTAACTGCTGCTCGGTTTAAGGGAGCATGTTGAACCAGTTCATCCACGGCTGCTAACCTTAAATTAAACACGTATGCAACTATGCAATTCAATCGCTTCACATTCCTGCAGAGTTTTTAGGATTAAAACAGGATGGATGATAAATAAGATTAAATTATTCCATTAAATGCATTAACAGCAGAGGCCACAGCAGGAACAACCATCCCCCATTTAATGGAGCTATCGATCGTGCCGCTGACCTGTTCTCCATATTGGCTGCTAACATGGAATTCTGTTTATTGATGGCTGCTGCTGGTCCTCTCTGTCTGCACAGCACCGCTGGACTCTGATGATGTGGCCTTCTTCCATGAGGGCGCTCGAGGTTGCCTGGGGGTGCGGGATCACTCCCTCATCCTGTCATCTTCCTGTGAGGACGTCAACCAGCGTTGGAAATGGGTGACCCGGGACCGCTTGTTTAACCTGGGCTCTTCCTTGTGCTTGGGCGTGACCACTGGCAACCTCACCTCCAGAGGTGAGAAGTCTTCTCTGGGCGTGTACACATGCGACCGAGACCCCCCCAGAGTGCACTGGACCTGGAAGTGTGACCAGGTGTTGGACAACCTCAACAGCTACCTTCCTTTGCCCTCACTTTGGAACTCCTCCAACCCCTCCGTGCCGTATTCTCCATCCCTCAAATGGACGCTGCACGGCGGCCTGCTGGACCTGTGCTCCAAAACGCATCGCGGTACGTGCGCTAATCAAACAGTTTGGTATTGTGATGGTTTGATTAAGTAAAATTCAACTGAATTCATCTTGACCATCTACTGTTGACAGACAAGAAGTACGTGGAGCACACACACACACACTTAAAAAAGTCCCTCTTTCAGCATTTATAATATTCTACAGACATAAAAGACAACATGTCTTCATCAAATATCTCCATCAGGGTTGTTCTGAGGACTGGTGGTGATTTTTCCTGTTTGTAGGCTTCAGTATAAGTGGACAGAAGTCCTTACTGGTTTATATATTTAGATTTGCTGTAGACACAACACAGATAGAGATTCTGTCTAACTATTGTGTCTCGTTTGCGTGGCTGGCTGTATTTTTAGTGTCAGATGTTCCAGTTGTGTGCTGACAGACCACACTGGGAGAGGCAGCCAGCCGCATGAAGCTGCAAATCAAACCAGGCTTGCTGGAATCAGACGGCCAGACGAGCAGCCAGAAAAATCCCCAGTTACCTTCCTCATCCTTCTCTCCTCAGCAGTCGTTTGCCTTATCTGCGGCAACGGAGCGGCGTGCGCTCGCATCTGTCACTTTCACGTACCGGTTTTTCACAAGTTCCTGCGTGAATTAGTGACGCTGCAGGAGAAAAATGCCTCTAACTTCAGTCAGATGTAGTAAGAGCAGGACTGCCGGCGGCGGAGCAGAGCGGGAAGGCAGAAATCTCTCCCTTCTCGTTTAACACATCTGCCCTACTTTCCACTGACGCTGCTTGTTTTGGTAACTCTACAGATCCATCCTTTCTTCCTCTCTTTCTGTGGTTTTCTTTGGTTCGTGCTATTCTGCTGGAATGTAAAACAACAACCTTGTCTCACTTTTCTCAACAGCAGATCAGAGGTGGATCTGCGGTCTAATAGTTTTGGACAAGTTCAAGACAAAAGAGGTCCAGTTTTTTCCTGATGAGCTGCCAGTTGTTACGCTCTGTAACTCAATCTTCTGATTTTTCTGTGTGTTTGATTGTACGAGTCACTAAGCAAACACACAAGCTACGAGAGTTCAGCGCAGTTCAGGGCCGTCGTTTTCTGACAAAGCAAAACCTTTCTCTCCTGCATCGTGAACAGATCTTCTCTGTTTGTTTCCCAGAAATTTACACAATCCAAGGCAACTCTCACGGGCACCCCTGCTATTTCCCCTTCCTGTACGATGGCCAGTGGTTCCACAACTGCACCAATACCGGTCGTGAAGACGGTCACCTCTGGTGCGCTACGACCTACGACTACGGCAAGGACGAGCGTTGGGGCTTCTGCCCTGTAAAGAGTGAGCGCCGCTTTGCGTATTCAGGCCCTTTTTCCACCAGCTCGGTTACAATTTTCCTCCGACTCGACTGTTGACGGCGTGTAGCAACGCTCACATCCCTCCCTCGCTGTCAGGCGCCAGCTGCGAGACGTTCTGGGAAACGGACCCACTGACGGACAGCTGTTACCAGTTTAACTTCCAGGCGACGCTCTCGTGGACGGAGGCGCGGATCAGCTGCCAGCAGCAGGGGGCGGACCTGCTGAGCATCACCAAACTGCACGAGCAAACCTACATCAACGGTACTGACCCGTTTACATCCATCCTTTCGTTATCAACCGCTGCCTGTGAAGCGCAAACAGGCCCGCGCAGCTTTGATATCACCCTTTAAAGAGGCTATATGGTTCATAGCAATGCTAACAATTTACAAATAGAGCTAAAGGGGAGTGAAGTTGCATCGGTCACGCTTGCCTTGCAGAGGAATTGTTGATTTCTGAGATGTCCCATCTGTGTCGGCTGACCTATTTTGCTGCAGGTTTACTGACTGGTTACAGCGCCGCCTTGTGGATTGGCCTCAACGACCGGGACATCCAAGGAGGCTGGCAGTGGTCTGACTCTTCACCGCTGAAGTATCTCAACTGGGAGACAGGTCAGTCACAACACGTCCGTCTTTTCTTAGCTCCAAGCGTTTCCCCTGTCGACGCCTGTTTTGAGCATCAAAGTCCGTCGGACTTGTGGGCGTTAATGACTAGTTTCTCTTTTCACCTCCTCCATTAGACCAGCCGAACCATGGCGACGAGCATAACTGTGCTGTGATCCGGACCGAGTCGTCAGGTCGTTGGCAGAACCGAGTCTGCTCTGTCGCTCTTCCATATGTGTGTAAGAAGAGGCCCAACGCCACCATGGACCCCTTCACGACTGGTCAGTGAGTAGCTGATTTTCCGGGGCAGGTCGTTTATTCAGCTCGGCCAGAGTGCTTCGTTTGTGAAACCCCCCTCCCCCCCCCCGCAGACTCGTGGACCAACAATGAGAAGTACGAGTGCGACATGGGCTGGCAGGCCTTCCAGGCTAGCTGCTACAAGTTGAATTCGGAGAAGACGGACTGGGAAACGGCTCAGAAAACCTGCCAGAAGATGGAGGCCAACCTGGTCAGCATCCACACCCTGCCGGAGATGGAGTTCATCACACGCACCCTGAAAAAAGGTGACTGGCGTTTGGTGTTTCCGCTGATCGGTGTCACCTTCTGTGGGCACGCACGTAGATAAAACACATTCCCAGAATGGACATAACCCCCCAGTAAGACCGTAGGGGAGTGGTATCGGTCAGACGAGGCTGCTTTTTCAACCCGATGCTCTTCCTGCCAGATGTTGGGCAGCTCTGGATTGGCCTCCATGACACAAACATGCAAATGGACTTCCAATGGACCGACCACACCCCCGTCATCTTCACCTTCTGGCACCCGTTTGAACCCAACAACTTCCGCAACACCCCAGAAGATTGTGTGTCCCTCTGGGGAGCAGTGAGTGAAGGCACCCTCCCGCTGACCCCCAGCCCGCGGGGGCTTTAATCTTCTCCCAGGAAGGCAGCCTCGGTGCGTTCTGAACAGCTGTGCCCTCTCTCCCCTCTCTCTGCTCGTGTCTCGTGGACGTGCAGGCGGGCCGCTGGGATGACAGTCCTTGTAATCTGACGCTGCCCTCCATCTGTAAGAAACTGGGGACAAAGAGTGATGGGAAACCACAGCAAGAGTGCAAACAAGTAATCCCCTCCTTTTCTCCATCTTTTCCTTCATTGCTGGCTAGTTTACTCTTGACCTTTTCTGCTTCTGCTGCTTCTTTTTTTTTCAGGCGGCGCAGTTTAAACTTTAATTGTCGCTCTAAGTATTTTAGCTTTTTCATCACCTTTGACCTTATTTCCCCCTGAGCTCCTCTTAGTCTGCCCCAACCCCAGACGGCCTTATAAATTACTCCTTAAGAAGTTTAACAGACATCTCTCTCTTACCCTCCTTCGCTCTCTCTTTCTCTCTTCCTCTCTCTCTCTCTCTCACACACACACACACAGACACACACACACACTTACAGTGTAATTTTTCCACTCTCCTCATAAAACACCAAATACACAAATAAGGCGTCTAATGTGAGGTGGCTGTTTTTGTGTTTGTGAGGACTCAGAAATTCACCATCTTGCCCACTGCTGGTACCCACATGATGATGGATTCCATCTGGGCAGGTCCATCTGTCGGAGATTTCACAGTCCGTAATTCTCTCCATATGAGACCTATTTCCTCGTACCTGACTGCTTCCAAAGCAGCCTTCTTCGCAAATGTAGCTTAATCTCACTGTGTGGTATGACGGGATGCCTTGCCAAGGGAAAAGAAAGCCAGTATACGCCAGCGTATCTTAGCACACTTGAGCGGAATACTTTGGTGAGTAGTTATTTTAAGCTTTAAATTGGTGTTTGCACTGAGAAGAGATTGTTTATGGCCTGGCAGGACTGTTTAGACGGTTAATATATCATCTCTTCTCTCTCTGGGGAGCGAGGCGTCATGGGAGGTAATGCGTTAGGGGGGGGTCATTTGGCGGGGTGCACGCCGCAGTGCACGTTGGCGGCGCAGTTTGTCTCGTGCACATGAGCTGAATTCGTGCGACATGTGAAATACCACAGAGAGGCAACCTGCTGACACTCTCAGGAGCCCTGCACGCCATTCCTGATGCATGCAGTTATTTTGTGATTGAGCATCTGGTTTTTTTTTGGTTATGATTTTTTTTAAAAAAACAGCATAAATATTTGTTGAACTATTTTTGTGGAACTGACCAGACGAGACGGCAGCAGCCGGCAGAGACTCGCGATAGAAACTTATTGACTTTCGGCTCATTGTTTGGTTGTCTGACCCCCAGGTTTCCTGTTTGGCTTCACTGTCGCTGGTGTTTGGGCAGGATTTTCAGCCTCTGCAGGCAGCTGTTTTTAGCTTGTTTTCAAACTACACGCTGACCACCAACGGACAGGAAAAAAAGACCTTAAGAAAACAGCAGACTTCTATCAGGGCGTATCATCATCTCCAGTTTTTTCATACTGTCAAAGCTACTTTTAGTTGAAATGAAACAGTTTTGCATTAAAAGGTAATCATTTTAGGATCTGTGTAGGAACAAATGGCTGGTTAGTGGTTACCTATTACTGGTATCCTTTATTTTGAGCAAATTAAGCCCATTAAATGAATGGATTAACTGGTAGATCCTGCTCCAGGTGCTGTTATCCGTTTCCTGGCCACTAAAGGGGACGTGAGTGTCAAACCTTTGCTGCAAAACCACTCCAGGCCTCCTTCCGAGTGCCAAATGTGGCTGAGCAGAAAGCCGGAGGTTGAACCAGCTCACGCAGGAGCCGTCGCTCACTATCGCTCTCACATAATGCCGCCCTCTTTGTGTCTGGCGTGCGCTGCATCTGGACACGTCCACAACTGCAGCCTGTGAGCTGGAAGGAGGGATAGAAGCCAGGGAAACGTTTTTTTTTTTCTTCTTCATGCCTTGACATGTTCCTTTTCTTCTGCATTGGAAACACAGTTCGCTGGTATGCTGGTGCACTCACTTTTATTTACGTGCTATCACCAGGTTTTTTTTACATAAAATTTCTGCGACCTCATTAAATGACTGAACCTCCTGGTCCATTTTTGTTTTTGAATTGATATCCTTTCTTGGTTCAGGGCTGGAAGTGGCACAGCCCAGCTTGTTACTGGGTGGGCGAGGATCTTCTTACCTTTGATGAAGCCAGGAACACCTGCAAGGGTTACGGCGCGGCGCTTGTTACCATTACCAACAGGTGCCCACCGCACGCATGCACACGCTTGTGTAGAAATGGAAAAACGTCATAAAGGTTTTTTTTTTCCTCACAGGTTCGAGCAGGCCTTTGCCAACAGCTTGGTGTTCGGCCGCTCCGGCGACTCCTTCTGGGTCGGCCTCAGCGACCAGGGGAGCCCCAGCTCCTTCCACTGGCTCAGCGGGGATGAAGTCTCGTACACCAACTGGAATCGAGACCAGCCAGGTCAGTCGCGCGCGTGGGCGAGGGCAGATCAGGTTGGGCGGATGCCAAAGCGCAAAGACGTTTCCAGGATTATCTCACCCAAGACCAATATCAACTCTAATCTTTTAAAGATGACACCGTGTCAGATGAGCGTTTTGAATGGTGGTTCTGTTCTTGATGCGTGACTGAGATGCAGCTCCGCCTCATCAGCGCTTTACCGCGCGTTTCATCAGGGCGGCCTTTTGTCTTCCTGCTATCTCACCTACGCTTGCGCCGTTGTCTATTCCAGTCAACATCCGCGGTGACGGGTGTGTTTCCATGGCGACGGGCTCCACAACGGGTCTGTGGGAGGTGAGGGAGTGTGCGTCATCGAAGGCGAAATTCATCTGCCGGCAGAACCAGGGCACGTCTGTGAGCCCCGAGCCTCCGGCCCCTCAGCCCACCCCGAGCCTCAGCGGCTCCTGTCCCAACGGCTGGAAGAGCAACAGCAACCTGCGTTACTGCTACAAGGTTCGCGTCCACACCATCGGCTGACTGGTGGTCACATTTTCCAAGTTGTTATCGCACCTTTCTGTGTGAATGAGAATAATATTTTTTAAAAAAGACCTCATTACAATCGTCCGGAGAAGAATTGCTCTGGACGGTTCGTTACCGGTTCGTTACCGGTTCGTTACCTACCTCCGGCTGGGGTTCCCAGGCGTCACCAGGCCTTCGTCCTCTTGTGTGTGTGCAGGTATTTCATTCCTCCCAGCTGGAGCAGAAGCTAAGCTGGCTGCAGGCGCACCTGTTCTGCCAGAGACACGGAGCCAACCTGCTGAGCATCGGCAGCCCCGAGGAGGAGCACTTTGTTCTGCAGGTCCTCCACGAAGCCTTTGGGTGGGTCCGGACAGCTCACAAGGTGTGATGTGATGATGACGATGATGGCGGCGGTGGTGCTGATGGAGATGATGATATGGCCCACAGGGAGTCAGAAGAACACGAGCAGCACTGGTTTTGGATCGGATTGAACAGAAGGAACCCCATGGACAACGGCAGCTGGAAGTGGAGTGATGGACTCGCTGTGAGTAACGAGAAGCACCACAATCGTGCACCACGTCGCAGCAGGAGCACATTTTGACCTTTAACCTTCTACGTGTGACTCAGTTCACGTACCAGAACTTTGGTCGCTACTATTACAACATCCGGCAATGTGCTGCAGCAGACCTGGGCAGCATGACCTGGCTGGCCATGCACTGCGATTCCGAATTAGACTGGATCTGCAAGATCCCCAGAGGTGCAAATGCTCTTCATCTTTCATCACATCTTATTTTTCGCTCAATTCAGTTTTCTAGCGCTCGGTCTGGTTCATCACGACGTCTGATCTGACCTGACTTTGCACTTCCCGTGGGTTTTTTAGGTAGTGTTGAGAAGGAACCGGAGGTGTCTGAAGGTGCGTATCATTCACTTGGCTCTCAACATTCCAGAGCGTCCTGGAAATGACTCGCTTTGGATTTATTTCGAGCTCTTTGCGGCCTCATCATTGTCGTCCCCTTCGCCCTGACCTCTTCCGACAGGCCCCAGTTCACCACACTGGATTGGTTTCCAGGAGGCTGAGTATAAGTTTTATGACCACCGCACCACTTGGGACCAGGCCCAGCGGATCTGTTCCTGGTTTGCTTCCTCGCTGGCCTCTGTCCACTCGGCCGAGGAGGAGGCGTTTCTGGCCAGCACTTTACGCAAGGCACTGCACCTTTTATCCACAAGCTCATCCTCATTTCAATGCAATCCAAGTATGCTTTCAGACGCTCTCTTCTGCTGTCCTGTTTGGAGGTATAATCTTTAAAGAGCCCTGACAAGCACAAACATGTGTAATTATGGCGTCTGAGTTTTGAATGGCTGGATTCTTTTACCAACAATCCAGGCATGACTGAGTGGCAGCGACTTCAGCTTTGGCACGGATTTAACCGTTTCCTCCCCGCTGTTCAGATGGAGAAATCCGAGGGCGACAAATGGTGGCTGGGGCTTCAGACCTATGAAAATGACGGCCGTTTCCGCTGGTCCGATTACTCCGTGCTCAATTATGTGTCCTGGGCTCTCGGGAGGCCGCATCCGCTGAGCCGCGATCGCAAATGCGTCTACCTTTCTGCCGAAAAGGGTAAAGACCCGCCAGAGTCGCCAGACTTTTGAGCCAATGCAGTCGTGAGTAATGAGCGTTTACCGCCCCCCCTCAAACAGCCGACTGGTCCGACCAGAAGTGCTACTCTGATTTGCCCTACATCTGTAAACGAGTAAACGTCACCGGGACCGTTCCTCCGACTCCGGCGTCCCCTCATCCGCCTTCAGGCTGTCCCGACGGCTGGTCCTCGTATCAGCACAAGGTACCGTGATCCCGCCGCGTTTCCTGAGTGTCATCAGAGGCCTGATAGAAACGCCTCACATCTGCTGCCGCTGTAGTGTTTCAGGGTCTTCGCTCAGCCCAACAGAGTCACATGGTCTGCGGCCAAGCTGAAGTGCGAGACGCAGCGAGGCGTCCTGGCGGTGGTGTCCGGCCATTTGGAGCAAGGTGAGCAGGACCGGCACGCACGTAGCTATGCTTCATTCTGAGCTCAACCCGAACCTTCCACCCTGCTCTCCTCCGCAGCCTTCATCACCACCCTGCTTTACGATACCATCGTTGACCTTTGGGTGGGTCTGACCTCTGATGCTAAAGGTCACTTCCAGTGGGCCAGGCCTGGGCTCCTGAGCTACACCAACTGGGCTCCTGGAGAACCACTTGACAACAGTGGACCACACCACAACAGAACCCCGGTACATAAGCCATCCCTGTCAACATGCCTGTTATGAGTTAGCCGATTGCTTTTCTGCACTGAGAAACTCACGGTCCGATCCCAGGGCAACTGCGTGGTGATGAATCACGGAAACCCACTTAAGAACGCGGGGATGTGGGCTTCCCGGGCCTGTGAGATGGAAAGTAATGGCTACATCTGCCAAAGACAACAAGGTACGGTATCGATTAGTGCCCGCCCACACCGGGCTAGAAAAGTGCAGAACTGTGATATATTTGTCTTTTCTGTAGATTCGGATCTGCCTGCGGCTCCACCACTTATCCCTGCTTCCCTGTCCAAACCTGTGGAACTGGGCCGAATGACTTACCGTGTTGTGGAGAAGCGACTGGACTGGACTGGCGCCCTCCACCTTTGCGAATCTTTGAATGGGACCCTGGCCAGAGTGAAAAACCCCCACGAGCAGGCTTACCTCACCCTGCTGATCAACAGCCTCCGTCGACCTGCCTGGATCGCTCTCTACAACTACGGGGTGAGCTCGCTAACCTTCACTATAGTCCAAACATAAGAAAATGGATGGTTTAATTAAGAGTCACAGGAGCACAAGATCTTTCCAGGCTCAGGTAAACTGGTGTGATCCTTCTTCTCCCCCCCCAGGGGCGGAGTTTCACCTGGCTGGGTGAACAAGAGCTTTCCTATTCTAACTGGAAAGACGGAGAGCCCAATCAGATGGCAGGATGTGGTCACATGACCACTTCCGGACAGTGGACTATGACTCCCTGCGATGCTAAGCTAGACGCCGCCATCTGTGAAATTAACGGTATGTGCATAAACCAGCAGTAAATACGCACTTTATTCATTTATTAACTCCCAAATGAATGTGCCTACTACTGGTTTCTCTTTGAAGATGATCCTTTGGTCCACCAGTGGACCTACTCCGGCCAGTGCCCTCACACCCTGGGAGACTGGGCATGGGTGCCTTTTAGAAACCACTGCTATGCCTTCAACCTGCATAGCCTGAAACTGCAGCAGGAAGCGCGCCTTTCCTGTAAAAAAGGTGGGGAGCCACACATCTCCATGGAGCTCCACAGCCCGTCCTGCAAAGCTCAGGACACCAACAACCCGGTTCAGTGCAGCTACGCTGCTCCTGTCCTCTGCAAACACAGCTGACAAACTGCATCAATATTGCTAAATTTGGTTATTAATGGAGCCAACTGCTGATTTTTAATTCCCCCTCTGTTTACCTCACATTTCTCTTTTTTTCCCTGTTTTCTCTTTCAGTGGGAGCAGAGCTTCTCTCCATCTTGGATGAAACTGAGAATGGATTTATTTGGGAGCACATCCAGAGCTATGCAGAACAGGCATATGGAGCCTGGCTGGGCATCAGTGTTAAAGGTCAAGCAGTTCGCTCTCACACACTTATTCCCTCCTCTGTCTGCCACTGAAGGATAATTAACCTTCGAGTTATCAATTCAGGAGCTGTTTTTATGGGAATTATTACACCCGGGTTTCTAATTTAATATGTCTGATTGGTTTTCATTTTTGAATGTGGAATAATTATGGAACAACTGCAGGAAAATTGATTAGCACTTTTTTCTCATGAATATTTTGAAGTAAGTTTAATTGACAGAAATATTCATTAAATTGCCCTTGAGCATATTCAGTAATCTCATGGAAGGAGCTGGAGTTTCAACGCAGACAAAGCAATATGAGGAATTAGCCCTCCTGCAGATAAAGACTGGAGCGCGTGTGAGAGCGTGTGTCCCGTGTACGTGTTCCCGCTGCAGGCAGAGGCCTGGTGTGGAGCGAGGACGAGGAGATGTCCTACAGCAACTGGGAGACGCACGACGTGGCCTTGTCTGTGCTGTCTCCAAACTCCTGCTTCTGGATCCAGAGCAACAGCGGCCTGTGGAAGCCGGGATCCTGCAGGAACCGCACGCATGGCGTCATCTGCAAGAAGCCCCGCGGTGAGCACGCGCGGCACCGCCGTCTTAGAAGGTCCACTGGCAACGAAATCCACATTTAAGATGCGCTAACCTGCCTCTTCTTCTCCTCCCGCAGTTGCTGAAACAGCAGCTGTAGCAAGTAAGTGTATTAGTGCCTCCTTAGCGTCTCCTTTCAAACTGGGACA
>BJFM01001644.1:0-10815 GCA_016586285.1 Arothron firmamentum
GCGTCTCTGAGGTTAGGGATTCGGATCACCTGCGTCTCTGAGGTTAGGGATGCGGATCATTAACATTTTGGAGGTTATCGATGTGAATTACCTGTGTTCTGGAGGTAGGGGATAAAGATCATTGTGAAGTGATTCTGGGGGCAACAGAGTCAGCAACTCCCTGTACTGTATTTCTGAATCTGAATGAATGTGTGAATCACCTGCATTCCTGGTGTCAACAACGAACTCTGCCACTTCAAAGGTGTGTCCTTCTATGAGCCCCTGACCAAAAACCTTGACTTTGCTGGCATCGCCGATCTCCGACTGTCCAACCATGATCCTGAACGGGCTGTTGGTCACATGTTTGCAATTCTTCTTCACGCTCACCACATGTTCGCCCACTTCTTTTGGTGTAAATGAGATTCCTGCAAGGGAAGCAGCTGTTTGAGAAACCCGGAGTTCGTCTCATGAATAAATTTAGATTTTTCCGACTGTAAAGGTTAAGAACTGACCAATGTGCCTGTTGGGAAGCCTTTTCAGCACGCACGGTTCCTCGTTTCCAGATGGTGCTCTGATAGTCGCCACCAGGCTTCTCAGATCCGTCTCCATGATTTTTAAGGAAACATCTGACGCTGTGCCAACGTTAAGCTGAGACGTCCTCATGAAGTCGTCACCTGGTGATCATCACATCAAAACATGGCGTCATTGTGTTCTCAGTCACTAGTGACCTTTGACACAGACAGAACAATCGGCGGAGGGTACCGGTGATTTTTGCGGTGAACGGGCTTCCGGGGATTTGTTTGTCGTCGAATTTGACCACGATGTTGTAATCGCCACAGGCGGTGGGAAGGTAGGACACCGTGCACGTCCCGTCTTTGTTGTCCTTACAGGCAATCTCAGCTTTTGAAGGACCCTCGACAGCAAGAGACAGACCACCTGCATGGACAGCGTTACATGACACGTCCTATAATGTAACCCCCCTCCCACAACCCTTATTTGGTCACCACATGATGAGTTCGGCAGGCCCACGAAGACCTGGAGCTCTGGGTTAGCAGATATAGGAGGTTACCTTCTCCAGTGTCTTTAGTAACTATCGTGAACGTGGCCGGTGTGTTCACGGTCCCATGAGTCAGACCGGGACCGTACGCCGTCACATGACCACTGTTAATGGCATCAACGTAGAACTGGAGAGGACTTCCTGTTGAAGGGAAACATAAGAGGACAAAACTGAAAGAGGCAACTTGATCTGAGCTGATTAGCATCTCGACCGAGGCGCAAAGGTCTGCTGGCACTGATCTGTGTGTGTGTGTGTGGGGGGGGCAGCACCCTCTGTTAAATTCCGCTCAGGTTACCTGGAATGTGGCTCCCATCATATTTGATCTCCATCTCGTGCAGACCACGCTCTGTCGGCGAGTACTTCACCGTCACAGTAGCGTCTTTGTTATCTGTAATATGAGGACAGGCGGTTCGACCAGACGGCATCCGGACTTCACCTAAAATGCAGACGCACAGCTGATGAGAGCTCACCGTTGCTCAGAGTTATTGATTATTGATCCCATTTTTCACCTGTAATCTGTCCTTTCTGCACCGTGAAGGGAATGACCAGACTGAAGGGCCGTAGCACTGCTTCCATCCCATTAATGGGGCTGACAGGGTCATCAGTAGCCTAAATCAGAGCCAGAAGGGGGCGGGGTTAGTGTTGCATTACCGGAAACTCTGCTGGGGGTTGAATGCCAAAAGATGTGGCACACGACGCCAAACAGCAAGCTGTGAAATATTCTCAACGAAGGTACAGTTGCTGATAGCGGCCCCAGGCCCCCAGGCCCCCAGGCCCCCAGGCCCAGCATTGCAGGGTGAAGAGATGCATACATCCAGACTGGATTCCTGCACAGACCTCCACTATGGTCGCTGTCTGCCTCCTAAACCCTCCTAAACAACACCAACTCCAGCCAGCACATCACCACTTCCCCTTCATCCTTGACCGTTTTCAGTACAACCATTTCACAAGTTTGCTAGGCTGAATAATCAAACCTAAAAGACTAAGGATTCTTCACCACGCAACATAGCATCTACACACATCCAGTAAAGAGCTCTGCTAGGGTTGACTTTGCTAACCCACCACCACATGAAATGGACTGTTGGGGATGTTTTCGCCTCCAAACCGAATTGTGATGACGTATTTGCCAGGTTCTGGAGCAGTGTAATAAACGTCGAAGGTTCCATCGGTGTTCTCAACCACATCCACATCTAGCTCTGCCCCATCAGGAGTTGTGACTTTACAGGTCACTTTTCCTTTCCCAGCAGCCTTTGCATCCACAGTAATGACCGTCTCCTCCCCAATCTGGATGGTGGGGCCAATGCCAGATCCTGAGATCAAACATCAAAAACATCAAAGTGCTTCTCAAAAACAGGCACAGATAGGATCAAAGCAGAGCGAAAGCAGCTGATGCAAGTGCTTGACTTACCTGGTCCGTGTCCTCCAATTGACACTACAGGAAAAAGATCAAAAAAACAGAGATTGTGTGATTTGGCTGATCAAACAGGAGGGTGGGCCTGGCGGTGGGTGGAACCTGACCTGTGACCAGACACTTGCTGGCATCTCCAGTGGGCACGGCGTGAATGCGATAGGGGGAATATGGAATCTCGTCTCCCCCGTATTTGATGGTGATGGTGTAACGGCCCGTCATGTCCGGCACGTACGACACCGTGTACGTTCCGTCCCTGTTGTCTCGAATGTCGGCCTTCTTTGGCTCTCCCTCTGGATCCTGGAGTTAGCACACAAACACCACTCGGTGGTCATGCCTCCAACGGAGCTAGCTAAGCCAACCAAACTTGAAACTGTTTTGCAAAAGAGAATTCTAAACTTGATAAATGTACATTTTATAATGCCTGCTTGCCGTGATCCGTCTGTAATTTTGGATCATGTGGTGGGAAATGACTTTAGTTCATCACTAAAGGACATTTTAGCATCTCAGCAAAGTTTTTTTCAGGAAAAAGCAGTTAAGAGTCAGGTTTTTTGAGGATTGGTATGGCAGTGGAGGCGGGATTTTTGGCCCTAAATGTGTGACTGACGTGTTATTGGTTTGTTTCCTCCAGAGAATAAGTGCCAACAGCAGAAGCGACCTGCTGGGGCAGCCAGGTAGCTCCAGAGCACAGAGGCTGGCCAGACGCTCCAGACTGATGGTGACAGGTAGCTGTCAGCACACCTGACTGCCAGCGTTGGCGGCATCCAACGGTGCCATGGCTCAAACCGGAGTCTGTTACCCACCAGAATCTTGACCATGAGCAGTCCCTCGCCAGCGTCTCTAGCATCGATGGTAAACTCCACCGGCAGACTGGCTGCGACCCCAGAGGCGTTGAGTCCTGGACCACTGGCCCGAACTTTACTGGCATCATGGGCAGGTAAAGTTTTAATCTTGAAGGGGCTGAAAGGTGACAGTTTAGAAGGTTAAACCTTTAAATAATGACATTAACAGATACACGGGTAGATTCTGGCTTACTAACCTACAGGGGACTTCCTGGTCTGCATACTTTACACAAACTGTGTAAGGTCCATCGTTAGCAGGACTGTAGCTCGCTGTGTGCGTTCCATCATTGTTGTCAGTGATGATGATCGGTTCAGCAACACCTGAGGAGCAGGCAGACATTCCACAGAATTCAACAGTGTCTACTGTTTGAGCAAACCCCACCAAGATACAGATGTGCTGGCATAGCATTTGTTAGCCTCTTAGCCTAAGTCCTATAATATTATCCCACCTCCTCACTAACAGAACAAAGAAAAGGTGGGTCTGGATTTCCAGGCTTTTCCAAAGCTCTTCCATAAGTTACTCTTCAGTCGGCGTTTTTGGGTTTTTTTTCACTTCAACAAAAAAAACCCAAATGTCAGCCACTGAGAGTCTTACCTGTGGGGCCGTACAGCTGGACCAGCAGAGGGGCCAGGCCTGCCTTACTGCTGTCCACGGTGAAGGTCTGGGGCACATGTGCTCGAACACCAATTTCCAGGCCAGGTCCAAAACACCTGACTTTACTGGGATCCACCAGCTCCCGCACTGGAACACTGAACGGGCTCCCTAACACATGCACAAAGACGTTTAGACTCTTTAAAACCCACATCAGAGCCATCTCCTGGAAGCTCAGAGTCTAGGACGCTCCACCTGGAATAGGAAGGCCACCAAAGGTGATGTTGACGTCATACTCTCCGGGAGTGAAGGGGATGTACTCCACACTGCAGCTGCCATCTTTGTTGTCCTTACAGGACATCTTCGCTTCAGATGGACCCTCAATGGCGAGGCCCAGTCCACCAGTTCCAGCACCTCTGAAAAACAATGGATCAGCACTGGAACTAAAGCTCCTTCAGAGTGTGAAGCAGCCCCGTCAAATGTACCTGGTCTCAACAGTGAAGCAGTTTGTTGTGTTGACCAGACCCTCCTCCAGGCCCGGACCGTAGGCCCGGACTCGACTGGGATCGCAGCCTTCCGTCACCGACACTCTGAACGGGCTGTTTGGCAGTGAAACTTCATCAAACAAGACTTCAATCAGGTGCAAACCTGCACACAGGACATGGACCTCTGTCAGCACTTGATCCACTGCTGACCCAGCCTGGGCTCCACAGAGAAGAATCAACAGGAGCATTTTAGTCATCACGTTAGCAACAGGAGGCGGAGCCAGTGTACACCTGCCAATCACCACACCAACAGAAGAGTTGAAAGCAGATCCAAAAACAACTAGCCAGCAGGGGGCGTCCCGGAGTGTTGCTCTCATTTACGGATCTGTGTGATCACTCGGCCAGAACACCTAGAACCTTCAGGACCTTTAACAGGACGCAACAGGAAATCACTTCACTACATTCCAACATTTAACAAAGTGGAAACATTTTACAGTCCGAGAGAACCTATGACCACGAAACACTTCATGTTATTAAATTGCAAAACAGTATAAGAACATTTTTTGGTGTTAACAATAAAAACATTCTGGATAAAATCTTTGATGGTAGAAGAACATTTAATAATGTGACAAAGGAACATTTAACAGTGTTAGAACATTTAAAAACATAAGACCATTTGTTATCAAGAGAAATTAAGCATAAAAGAACACTTTGGAACATTCACAGTACACAAACATGTAACGCTGTTAGAACACAAGAAGAATTTAGAATCTGAACACATTAATGGTACGACAACATTCATTCATTCATTCATTCATTCATTCATTCATTGGGAACTCGATCATCTGACATTACAATGTTTAAGAAGACAAGAACAGCAACTGGTTTTAGAACAGCAGAAACAGAACACTTGTTCAGGCTACCAGCACAAGAATATTGAAGAACGTTGGAACACAAGTAGCAGCAGCTCCAAAGCCTTCCACCATTTTCTCATGTTCTTCTCATATTCTTCTATTGTTCTTAACATGTTCTCCTGGTTTTTTTCTGTTTTTGCTGTTCATGTGACTTGAAAATCTGTCACAAACTTTCTACTTTTTTTCCCATTTTAGGAAGGCTTCCATCTGCCCACAGCGGCCTCCCTCTGCCTGAGGCAGATCTTCAAACAGGCGTCAAGTTTCCTGCTCTGCTCTTATTTTCATTCTGCTCAGAACTTCTGCTGACTATTTGCTTTGTGGGACACGTTTGTGGCCGTCTGGCAGATCTCTGCTGAATCAGACCTCAGCGAGATCACCAGGAAGCGAGAAGAGCACCAGGCAGCGCAGGCCTCCGCCAAGCCTTCCTGCTAACAGCACCTGTGGTAGAGCAGATACAGGCAGGAGATCTACAGGCCTACAGACCAGAGGAGAGTGCTTTATGGTCAAGGCCCCCTGACCTTTGATCTTTGGTTGATCAAAGGTCAAAGTCCTTCCAGAATCCGGAAGATCATCAAAATGTAACCATCTCTCCCTTGGTCCATTCTCAATATTTCCTAGAAATTTCATTTAAATCTGTTCAGACCTTTTAGAATTAGTTTGATAACAGACAGACGGACAGACAGACAGGTCAGCAGACACAGCCAGACAGCAGCTGTCACATGACCACAGTGGTAATAAAGGTTAAAGAATAAAACAAGAACATGTAATCGAATGAATAGAATCATCTCAGAAGCAGAACATTTGAAAGTTAGTAATAAGTTTGTAAAAGGTGATTCACCCGTCTTCTGCTTTGCTTCATTTTACAATGCTTCATTTTTCTTGGGGGCTTTGGTGTTGGGGGGTGGGTTAAATGAGTTTTAGCTTGCTGATGTATGCTGATATCTTTAATTCCACAAATGCTGTGATGTCAAATGAGTTTAACATGTTTTAGCTCAGCTAAAGAATCAGGCTGATGGAGCTGCTGGTGTTACTCAGCCACAGTTCTCACCGTCCTCGTAGGGCGTGTACTCCACTCTGTACGTCCCGTCACCTTTGTCCGTGATGTAGGCGTCTGTGGTAGCACCTGATGGGTTGGAGATGCAAGCTTTGATGTGTTCACTGCCACTCGTGTAGAGGCATCGTGCATCCACGATGAAGTGAGTGGTCACCTCCCTCAGGACCCCTGAAGATGGGAAACACTTTACAGAAGCAACCCAAAGACAATGAAAGTACCATATCATGTCTAATTCCCCTCCAGTCTGGACGGGTTCAGCTTCTGCTCCGAGTATCCACAGACCACGCCCACTAATGTCCATCAGAGTGAAGGATGCAGAAGGAGCCAGTCAGAGCCAGAACTCAGCTTCTGGAGACATAAACCTCCAGAATGCTGCTCTGACCAGGAGCTGAAACATGGCGTCACTGTTCTCACCTCTGGGCTCCACTCCTGGCCCGTAGACCTTCACCCCGCTAGTATCGACAGCCGGCTCCACCAGCAGTCGACTGGGAAAGTTGGGCACGGCGCAGCCTCCGTATTTGATTGTGATGGTGTAAAGTCCTTGGAAGAGTGGAATGTAGGTGATGGAGTATGTTCCGTCTCTGTTGTTCTGGACATGAACTTCAGCTTTGGCTCCTGACTCTGAGACGATCTCGATAGTGAGCTCTGCATCTCCAGCTTTCGAACAGTCCACCGTGAAGGATCCATCCTCATTAACTTTTCCTCGCTCCAGGCCTGGCCCGCTAACAGTCACCTGACTGGGGTCAAACAGCGACTGGACGACAGCCTTGAAGGGGGACCCGGGAACGTGCTGCTCTGCAAACAGGATGTTGATGGCGTACTCACCGGGCTCGGTAGGTAAGTAGGACACCGAGCACGATCCATCGCCATTGTCCTGACATTCGATCTTGGCCTCACAGGGTCCCTCGACTGTCAGACCTAGCCCACCAGTACCGGCTCCCTTTGTGTCAATGGCAAAGGGGGCTGGGTTTCCCACCAGACCACCCTGAAGACCTGGCCCATAGGCTCGAACCTGTAGGGTAAAATAGGCAGAAGTTGACTCAACACCTCCTGGAGCGGTGACGGTCTCACAGATCCAAAACCGGTCTGTGAGAAAAAACACATTCATGAAGAACAAAGACCCCTGTGAGGCCACTCGGAGAAGATCTGGAGCAGTAAAATGAGTCCAACTGCTCAGGTCAACCGACCACCAACGAAGGTTGCTGATCATGTGGTCACATCTTTGGCTCACAGGTGCATCGACGTAGCAGACTGAAGAATTCTGAAAGGTCTGTGTGAACTGATGGAAATAGTCTTTTAATTACCCGCGAAGCGTCAGGTGGCAAGACCCCCTCCACGGCAAACGGACTTCCGGGGACGGGATTTCCATCGTAGCTGATGTCCACCCGGTACGCCCCTTCCTCGGGGGGGATGTACGTCACTGTGTGAACCTCATTGTTCACACCCGATTCCAGCTTGCAAGGAATTGGCCTCCGTGATGGTGAGAGGATTTTGACGTCCAGTCTGCCCTGACCTCCGGCGCCCACCGTTCTGACGGTGAAGTCCTCGTCCTTGCCGACGTCCACCTCTTTAGAATGACACAAAACCACAAACAGGAGACTTGATTGGTTTTGTGGAATTTGTTAAAGATGCTGCCCAACTGCTTGAAAACTGAAACATGTCCACTGAATGTAGTCCTTCTTTGTGGAGCTCCACCCTTTTTTTAACTGCATTCCAGTAAGAGAACGTCACCTTCAAGCTAAACCCAGTTTCAGGAAACATAAACCGAAGGCTGAAGTCTCGGTTTTCCCTCAGCTCTTCCAGGACACTGAGATGTTTCCCACACAGCAGGAGTCACCCCTCTACCATGTTGTGTTCTGGGCTCTCCCCCTGCCTTCAGGACAGGTGGAGCTCCTCCTGAACATCTGCGCTCTTCAGTTTGTTCTCTGCTGCACTGGTTCTTGTGGGTGTGAACCACAGCTCACAGTGCCAGGTGGGGTTTTTCTGAGATTTTATTGGGTGGAAAATGCAAATGGTCGTGCTGTCAGAGGAAATGTTAGCACAAATGTACTCACTGCTGTTAAGACCCTGGATGCTGACTTTGCTGAGGTCCAGCAGGGGGGCCACATGGATGTGAAATGGGCTTTTGGGGATGGGGTCTCCTCCGTGGCAGACTGCGATTGACAGGTTCCCCTGATGGTCACAGAGACTCCAGTTAGCGTTAGCTCACTCGCATGCTGGATGGTTACTGTTTGTGGACATCAGACCTGCTGCACGGCGGTGTAGCGCACGGTGTACGAGTAGTTGTGGTTGTCAATGATCTCAAAGTCTTGGACCGCGCTGCCTTTGCCAGCTGCGCTGAAGTGGACCTCAGGCTGGGCTTTCCCAGCTCCCTTCGTGTAAACGGTGAAGTGGGTGGGTTTGTTGACCTCGACACCTGGAGGGACACAAGAGCTGGTCTGATCTGGAGCCAGGTTCTGGATTTGGGCTTCTGTAACAGTTGTTAGCTAATGTTATAACTACACAAAATCTGTCATGTTCACAAGTGTCAGGTTTGGGGGCTCCACCTTTCATTTCTTCTTCAGTGGTGCTACCTATAAATTGATGGTGATCCCGCCGCCTCCTCCCTTTCGTACAAGATCTCCTGGGAGAGGTGGGTGTGGTTTCAGCTACGTAGGTATTGGTTGTCATTCTTCCTGTGTTAATGTGCTTGTGTTTTCTGACTGATTGATCAATGGTTTTCCCAAATACTTAAGAAAGGTAACAGTTTCAACGTAGGGGTGTTTAAATGAGATGATGTGGACTTTGTTCTGTCATGAGGACAGGCGGACAGCAAAGGACATCACCTGTCTTGTTGAGTCCAGGACCTTCTGCTCGGACTTTAGCAGCATCATGTGATGGCTCCACTTTTATTCTGAAGGGGCTGATGGGAATTTGCTGTTTGAACATTAAATGTGAAATGTTTGTTGAGAGGAAACAGGAAGTGAGAAACTGCCACGGCTCACCTGTGCACCCTCTCACCTGATCTGCAAACAGCACCATGATGGTGTACTGACCCGAGCCGGGGGGCGTGTACTTGACCGTAAATGTGTCGTTGTCATTCTTAATGATGTCAAAGTCGATGTCGGCCTCGACGGGTCCCACCACACCTGGAGCACATTTGATCCCGATGCTGACATCACCTGTCGGACATCAGAGGGTGTTAGCACGTGCGCCCAGCGCAGCAACGAGCGCTGTGTGGGCGGGATCGCACCCTGTCCGGCCTCACTGCAGTCCACTGTGAAGTAGGTTGGCTCGTTGGCCTTCAGGCCCATCTTCTCCACACCTGGACCATAAACCTTCACGTTCTCTGGATGGCTGCCCTCCCCGATCGTCACCTAGGCAACCATAAGCACAGTCAGACCGGTCGGTTCCGTCTGGAGACGGAAGCAGAGGCTCTGGGGTCGATTACCCTGAAGGGACTGTTGGGGACATTGACGTTAGCCCAGGTGATGATGATGGTGTGCTTGATGGCCTTAGTGGGAACGTAGACACAGAAGAAGGTTCTGTCTGCGTTATCTGTCAGCTGGATGTTGATGGGGAAACCCTCTGCATCCTGAAACAGCAAACCCATCAACATCTGACAATGTCCCAGTCTGTCCACTGAGGAACAGGTCAAGAACACGTCTGCAGATCAGCTGAAGACATGTTTGAGAACCAGTGGGCAGAAGAACCCACAGAAACACCTGAGGATCTCGTTTTTGCAGATGTTTCAACTGTGTCCTCAGATGTTTCTGGAGAAGGTTCTGAGCTCTACTCATTGGTGGAGATTCTTAACTGAGGGGACTTCACCTGAGCATACAGCTTCAGCTCTCCTCTCCCGGCTCCACGGGTGTCGATGGTGAACTCAGCTGGTTTGTTGATGATGCAGCCCAATGGTTCCAGGCCTGGACCAGAACATTTGACCTGAGGAGAAAGAAAGCAGCCGTCAGAGGAAACATCTGCCCGGACGCTCGTCAGACCTGCAAGTGACCTCAGCCGCACATTTTCTGAGAACGTGTCATTGGCTGCAGGAAGGACATGTGCCATGAAGGGGCTGTCCTTGATGTCCTCATCATCACATATGACGTGCACGGCGTAGTCCCCCGGTTCAGTGGGCCAGTAGCGAACATCACATGACCCGTCGCCTTTATCGTCACATTCGATCTTTGCTTGAGATGGACCCTCGATGGAGAACCCTGCAGTCAGAGGAAGCTTCATTTCACACCTCCGGGAACCTCTGAGCAGCGCAGGTGACACGCTCAAGCCCCGCCCCCAGCCGTGACATACCGAGCGTTCCCACCTCAGTGCCGATGGCCTCCACCACAAAGTCAGCACTCTTCCCAACCATCCCAGTCTCCAGGCCGGGACCCCAGGCCCTGACCTTCTGAGGTCCCGCCTCCTCACCTACATGGACCTCAAATGGACTGTGTGTGTACACACACACACACACACACACACACACACACACACACACACACACACAC
>BJFM01001646.1:21980-37414 GCA_016586285.1 Arothron firmamentum
CATGTTGGTCCAGAACACAACATTGAGAGTTTGGACACTAGAACTTCAACTTATTGTCCGGGGAAAGCTTAAACATGGTGGGCTGATTTGTGCATGTGTCCTCAGGGGAACTGTGTGAAGAGAAGCTGGATTTCTGTGCTCCGGAGCTGAACCCATGTCAGCACGACTCTAAGTGCATTCTGACCCCCCAGGGATACAAGTGAGTCCGCTGAGATCTACTGCTGGGGTTTATGTGCATCTTATTGTACATACATGAAGGCGAGAATACACATTCCGGTAGACAGCGAGGTCATTTTTTGGGAAGTGAGGACATTTGGGCTCCAAAGGTCAATCCACTAAAGACTTCTTGGAGACTTTGATTTTAAGTTCCGTTGGGTTTAGCTTCGGTTTAGCTGTGATGGTTACGGATAGGGTAAGACTTAGGAATTCATTATGTCAATGAGAAACTTTTGGGACATTCAAATACAAACATGTGTGCATTTCAGATGTGAGTGTCCTCCCGGATATGTTGGTGAGCACTGTGAGCTGGATTATAACGACTGTGAAGACAACAAGTGTCACAATGGAGCTCAGTGCATTGATGCCCTCAGTGGATACACCTGTGTTTGTCCAGAGGGATACAGGTAAAGTATTAATGTCATCAGCAACTTAAATATTTATCCATCCATCCATCCATCCATCCATCCATCCATCCCTCCATCCATCTTCGTCCGCTTATCCGGGGTCGGGTTGCGGGGCCAGCAGCCTAAGCAGGGAAGCCCAGACTTCCCTCTCCCCAGCTACTTTGTCCAGCTCCTCCTCAGGGATCCCCAGGCATTTCCAGGCCAGCTGAGAGACCTCGTCTCTCCAGTGGGTCCTGGGTCATCCTGGGGGCCTCCTACCAGTGGGACATGCCCTGAACACCTCACCAGGGAGGCGTCTGAGAGGCATCCTAACTAGATGCCCAAGCCACCTCATCTGGCTCCTCTCGACGCGGAGGAACAGCGGCTCTAGTCCGAGCTCCTCCCAGATGGCAGAGCGTCTCACACTATGTCTAAGGGAGAGCCCAGTCATCATGCGAAGGAAGCTCATTTTGGCCGCTTGTACCCGCAATCTCATTCTTTCAGTCATTACCCAAAGTTCATGACCATAGGTGAGGGTATGAAGATCGACTAGTAAATCGAGAGCTGCTCTTTTCGGCTCAGCTTTCTCTTCACCACAACAGATCGGTGCAGAGTCCGCATTACTGCAGACGCCGCACCGATCCGCTTGTCGACCTCCCGCTTCATTTTTTCCCCCACTCATGAACGAGACCCCGAGGTACTTGAACTTCTCCACTTGGGGCAGGATCTCCTCCCTGACCCGGATAAGGCACTCCATCTTTTTCCGGCTGAGAACCATGGCCTTAGATTTGGAGTTGCTGATTCTCTACCTGGCTGCTTCGCACTCGGCTGCAAACCGATCCAGCAAGAGCTGGAGGTCATGGACTGATAAAGCCAGCATGACCACATCATCTGCAAAAAGACACCAAACCAGAACCTCTCAACACCATAGCTACACCTAGAAATTCTGTCCATAAAGTTTTGAACAGAATCAGTGACAAAGGGCAGCCCTGGCGGAGTCCAGCCCTCACCAGAAACAAGTGCCGGCAATGTGGAACAAGCTCTGGCACGGGTCATACAGGGAGCAGACTGCCCGTATCAGGGGGCCCGACACCCCATACTCGCGGAGAACCCCCCACAGGACTCCCCGACGGATACGGTCGAATGCCTTCTCCAAATCAACAAAACACATGTGGATTGGTTGGGCAACCTCCCATGCACCCTCATGGACCCTGCTGAGGGTGTACAGCTGGTCCACAGTTCCACGTCCAGGACGAAAACCACATTGATCCTCCTGAATCTGAGGTTCAACTATCTGGTGGACCATCCTCTCCAGTACCCCTGAATAGACCTTACCAGGGAGGCTGAGGAGTGTGATCCCTCTATAGCCGGAACACCCCCTCCGGTCCCCCTTCTTAAAAAGAGGGACCACCACCCCAGTCTGCCAATCCAGCAGCACCGCCCCCGATGTCCACATGATGTTGCAGAGTCATGTCAACCATGACAGCCCTACAACATCTAGAGCCCTAAGGAACTCCGGGCAGATCTCATCCACCTCAGGGCCCTGCCACCGAGGAGTTTTTGGCCATTAAAGCAACCTCAGCCATGGAGATAAGAGAACCCACCCCCGAGTCCCCAGGCACTGCCTCCTCACCAGGAGGTGTGTCGTTGGGATTGAGGAGGTCTTTGTATTGCTTCCACTGATCCACAACGTCCTGAGTTGAGGTCAGCAGCACACCATCGTCACTATACACAGTGTTGACAGTGCACTGCTTCTCCCTCCTCAGACACCGGATGGTGGTCTGGAACCTTTTCGAAGTCGTTCTCCATGGCCTCACCGAATTCTTCCCACGCCCGAGTCTTCGCCTCAGCAACCACCGTAGCTGCAGTCCGCTTGGCCTGCCGGTACCTGTCTGCTTCGCTTAGGAGTCCCACAGGCCAAAAAGGCCAGATACAACTCCTTCTTCAGCTTGACGGCATCCTTCACCGCCGGTGTCCACCAGCGGATTTGGGTATTGCTGCCATGACAGGCACCAACCAACTTGCGGCCACAGCAGCAGTCAGCCGCCTTGACAATGGAGGCACGGAACATGGTCCACTTGGACTCAATGTCACCTGACTCCCCTGGGACATGGTCGAAGCTCTCCCGGAGGTGGCAGTTGAAACTCCTCCTGACAGGAGTCTCTGACAGTCGTTCCCAGCAGACCCTCACAATACATTTGGGTCTGCCAGGTCTGTCCGGCTCCCTTCCCCACCATCGGAGCCGACTCACCGCCAGGTGGTGATCGGTTGATAGCTCCGCCCCTCTCTTCACCCGGGTGTCCAGGACATGCGGCCGCAAATCCGATGACACGACCACAAAGTCAATCATCAAATTGCGACCTAAGGTGTCCTGGTGCCAAGTGCACATACACCTTTATGCCTGAACATGGTGTTCATTTTGACAAGCACAGAAGTCCAACAACAGAACACCACTGGGATTCAGATCAGGAGGGCTATTCCTCCCGATCACACCCCTCCAGGTCTCACTGTTGCTGCCAACATGGGCACTGAAGTCACCCAGGAGGACGAGGGGATCCCCAGAAGGAGCACTCTCCAGCACTTCCTCCAAGGACTCCAAAAAAGGTGGATACACTGGGAAGCTCCCCTCTCGTTCACTGGATGTCCCCTAATGTACAGGCACTGAGTTGGGAGGGCAACAAGAATTGCCACCCCTGCCCGTCACCTGTCACCATTGGCAACTCCAGAGTAGAAGAGAGTCCATCCCCTCTCGAGAAGGCTGGTTCCAGAGCCCTTGCTGTGCGTTGAGATGAGGCCGTCTATATCTAGTCGGAACTTCTCAACCTCGCACACCAGCTCAGGCTCCTTCCCCATCAGAGAGGTGACATTCCACGTCCCTGGAGCTAGGTTCTGCAGCCAGGCATCGGACCGCCAAGGTCCCTGCCCTTGGCTGCCACCCAACACACATTGCACCCGACCCCTTCGGCCCCTCCTACAGGTGGTGAGTCCACAGGAAGGGGGTCCCATGTTGCCTCTTTGGGCTGTGCCCAACCAGACCCCATGGGTAAACGTCTGGCCACCAGGCGCTTGCCATCGTGCCCCACCCCCCAGGCCCGGCTCCAGGAGGGAGCCCCGGTGACCC
Organism: Arothron firmamentum; assembly: GCA_016586285.1. Lineage (NCBI taxonomy): Eukaryota > Metazoa > Chordata > Actinopteri > Tetraodontiformes > Tetraodontidae > Arothron > Arothron firmamentum. The sequence continues at coordinate 25,704 of BJFM01001646.1, forward strand.
GCGTCCGGGCGAGGGAAACTAAAGACCATTTATTTTATTCAATCATAAGGAGTCTTTTTGGGCTGCGCTTTGTCTGGTCCCTCACCTACGACCTGTTTGCCATGGGTGGCCCTACCAGGGGCATGAAGCCCCAGACAACTGAGCTCCTAGGATCACTGGGGCCGGCAAACCCCCCCCCACCATGATAAAGTGGTAGCCCAGGAGGGGTTAAATATTTATCCTAATTGTATTTTGAAATCATAGTGACAAACATTATCTTATAGCAAAAATGGATGGATGGAATGTCTTATAGCATGTGGTGGAGAAGGAGCTCCCCCTAGAGTTTACTTAGAGTGTAGTTTCTGATTAAAGCATTATTCCAAATAACATTGCAAGAACTCTCAGTAAGAATTTAATGATAAAGTTGTTTTCAGGTCAAACCTTATTCCTTTTCTGAAAATAATTGTGACATATATGTTAAAAAAAAATTAGGTTTGTAACAGAAAAATACATGTTGCGTTAACACTGTGATTGTGTGTGTGTGTGTGTGTGTGTGTGTGTGTGTGTGTGTGTGTGTGTGTGTGTGTGTGTGTGTGTGTTATCGTTTTAGTGGTTTATTCTGCGAGTTCTCCCCTCCCATGGTCCTTCCTCGCACCAGCCCCTGTGACAACCATGAATGCCTTAACGGCGCCCAGTGTGTTGTAACGGGACCAGACCCCAGGTGTCAGTGTCTCCATGGCTACGAGGGCGAGCACTGTGAGACACTTGTCAGCATCAACTTTATGAACCGTGGGTCTTACCTCCAACTTCCCTCCAACCTCCTGTCACCAGAGACCAACATCAGTCTACAGGTAGAGACATTAGCAGCAGGGTGAAACAACAAAATAAGACACAGAGTTAATCCATATGAGATAGATAGATAGATAGATAGATAGATAGATAGATAGATAGATAGATAGATAGATAGATAGATAGATAGATAGATAGATAGATAGATAGATAGATAGATACTTTCTTAATCTCCAAGAGAATTTCACATTTCCAGCAGCTTGAAAGGGAAACACACAAGGGCATGCAAGTATCAGGAGAATACTAAATACTAAAACACTAGATGCTAAGGCTAAGCTAAAATACTAAATAGTAAAACTACAATGTGCTTATAAACAACGAGCTATAGTGTGCAAAAACTCTGAAGAGGTAGGTTTTTAGAAAATACAGTCTTATAGAGATAAAACATACAGTCACAGTGCGATGTAACAGTGTAATTGACTGTGTAGGTCCAGAGCTTGACATTGTTTATCGTTCTCCCTGTGAGGTGTTGAAGACTGACAACAGCCTGTCACTGTTGTCAGGTGTCCCCTGACTGGAGTCAGGCATAAGATCTGACCAAGATGATTGGATGTTTTCTGTCTTAGATTGCCACTGATGAAGACAGTGGAGTGTTGCTGTATAAAGGAGACGACGATCACATTGCCATGGAGCTGTACAGGGGACGTCTCAGGGTCAGCTACGATACTGGATCCTATCCCCCCTCTGCAATATACAGGTATCTGAGCCAACAAGCTGTGGCACCATGCAGCAACTCCCTGATGCCTACTGATGTCTCCTGCCTCTCTCCATCCCAGCGTGGAAACGGTGAACGACGGCAGCTTTCATGCTGTGGAGTTGGTGGCATCTGACCAGACTTTGTCGCTGTCCATTGATGGCGGGGCTCCAAAATCAATCAACTCCCTCAGCAAGCAGTCCACCCTCAAGCTAGACTCTCCAATTTACCTGGGAGGTAAGGACCCCAGTCTGGAAAGTGTGGTTTATTCTTTCCTCCACAGCGTATTCACTACATGTACGGTATCGGAAGATGCATCTTGAACTGACATGCGATCTGCGCGCGCTGATATTTTCTCCAGGTATGCCAGAACGGGCCTCAGCGCTGGGGGGTCTGTCGTCATTGCAGCACAGCTCAGGAGGACGCAACGGCACTGGTTTCCACGGCTGCCTCCGGAACCTGTACATTAACGGGAAGCTCCAGGACCTGGCAGCTGGACTGAGGTCCGGGACAGCCGGATCTGCGACAGCTCAAAGCACCAGCAGGCAATGGCTGGGCCAAGGGATGGAGCCAGGCTGTCAGCCTTGTCAGAGAGCCTCCTGCCTGCAGGGCGACTGTCATCCGACAGGGCATCGGGGCTTCTCCTGCACATGCCACCCAGGCTGGACAGGTACACTGTGTGACCAGCAAGTCAACAACCCCTGTGATGGCAACAAGTGGGTGCATTTGTCTCACCATTACTATTTCAATAAGCGTTTTGTTTTTGTTTGTTTTGTTTAACTTTCGCTTTACCTGTCTCTCCATCTTCAGGTGTGTCCATGGCACCTGCCTTCCAATCAACTCTTACTCCTACTCCTGCCGCTGCCAGCCTGGACATTCCGGTGTGCTCTGTGACGAGCAGGACCAGGATGCGACAAATCCCTGCAGTCTCTCTCAGTGTAAACATGGAAAGTGCCGGGTGTCAGGCCTGGGCAAAGCCTACTGCGAGTGTAACAGTGGGTATACAGGAGAGACGTGTGAAAGAGGTGAGGAAAAGCAGACATGCACATTTTTCCTGCCTTTGCTTGGTTATCTAAACATCTGTCCAAAGCACATTTCTAGGAAACAGGACCTCTCATCTTCTGCGTTGTTGTCTTTGAAATGTTACCATCTAATCAGTTTTTTCACAGTGTGCGTTTCTAACCTTGGTCACATTTATGCTTCTAACCCGCTGCTCTTTCAACTCAGCATCTCCTGAGCTTCCTCTTAATCCCTCGCAGGGGAATCTTCAGGTGAGACCACCTGCTCACTACTATTTATTCAGTCCTTTGTCTCATGTCTCTCCATCCTTTCTTTCACGTTAATGTCATGCAACTACTAATAACCTAACAATGGAAGAATTTGTTTTCTGAACGTAAAGCGTGCGTCATAATTTATTCCAATATCAACACTACAAGCAGAAGTGGCATATTTCACAAAAAAGGTGATGTCATTATTTTGAATTCTAGAACCATCACAGTGCACCTTTTTCCACATCTGCAGTGTTTCTTCGGCTATTGTATTTAATTTTATTGTGGCTTGTGACCAAACATTTGCCCCCTTCGACACTGAAGTCATTTAGAAGCGGTTGGTTGTAGACAGCCTCCTGTGGGTCGGGTGTAACCGCTCTGTCACCTTCTCACGCACGCAGAGGTGGCCTGCCGAGGGGAACGGGTCCGAGATTTCTACCAGAGACAGCAAGGCTACGCGGCGTGCCAAACCGAGGAGAAGGTCTCCCGCCTAGAGTGTCGGGGCAGCTGCCCGGGCGGAGCAGCAGGACAGGGCACCTGCTGCACCCCCCTCCGCAGCAAACGCAGGAAATACACCTTCCAGTGCACTGATGGCTCCTCTTTCGTCCAGGAAGTGGAGAAAGTAGTCAAGTGTGGCTGTACAAAGTGTTCCTCATAGAAAAAGAAAAAAATAATTAAAGAGACAACACCCCCATCAGCCCCTTCCCCCACAGCCCTGCCACAAATATGTTTTATGTTCCTGTCTGCCTTATTTCATCTGTGTCTCCCTTACCCAAGTTCTGGCCCCAACCCTGACCCCCAGCAACCCTTTTTGTTACCCTTAAAGAGGCAAAACAAGAGAAACAACAAAATTAGAGTTTCTTTTCTTGTCAGTGTTGGACTGATGATTGATGCTTCCTCAGTGGGGATGTTTGAATTGTATTGTAAAGTACAAAAAACAGACTTATTTTTTATTACGAAGTGGAGAAAAAGACAAAAAAACACACACATACTCACAAGAGTTGACTTTTTCCTTACTTCTTACATTGGTCACGGTGACGATGTCCCGCATCGTCTCTTCCCTGGAGGAATTCAAGGTCACCGACGGCTCTTCGCCTGATGCTTTCAGTCTGTCAGTTCCTTTTAGGAGTAACCGTATACTGGTAGTACCACAGACTCGCCACTAGGAGGAGCTGCACTAGGGAACAGGATGGCTGTTATAACCAACTGCAACACAGGAAACCACCACTGTAGTCTCTCATCAGGCCTTCTCAACCCTCAGAGACTGTGTGCAGGATCCTACGCACTGTTTTCTTTTGTTTTTTGTTTTTTGGGATTTATGGTTCTTTTTTTTTTTTGCAGCTACTGAACTAGAGCAAACACCAACACACGCACACACACACATATCTCACCTGTAGAACTCAATCACATGTTGTTAAATACACTATTCCCCGGTTAGTCACCCCTGGTCAAGAGCAACAAGTATTTATTGTATCATAAATACCTGTACTTATTCTGTAGATCCCCTATGTATCAATCTGATTCTTTAATATATATTAATTTATATTTGTCCTTATTTTTGTATTAAAAGGCGTAATCTGTCAAGATAGCTAAACTAACAAAATGGTGTCTTTTATTTTGGTTGAAAAGATTTTTTTTTCTTTTTTTTCGGCTCACTGAAACTATTGTGCTTGCCAGAGACCTTAGTTACAATATAATCTGCAAATGTGACGTGAAGACATTGTATATTTTTGTCGCGTTTCCTGAGAGTTTGTACTGTGCCATTACCAGAAGATCTTTATATTAGAGTATAAATGTGTAGATAATTTCCCTTGCCAGTGTACTTCACACACAAACCTTGTGAGTAGCATTGACCCTAGAGGATGCTTAGAACTGTTTTTACCTTTTTAACAAATTTATGCTTAAGAATACTGTGACTTTTTTCTAAATGAAACTACTTTGTTAGCCCCTGGTCTCCGATGTTAACATGTTGCTGCTAAGTTTTTGTACCGTAGACTTGGATCCTGATCTGTATGTTAAATAGAACTTCCTGCTCCTACTGTACAGGGGCACCTTGTGTAACAGATAAATATTTCCCCCTCCTCTACACACGTGCATTGTGCTTTATATTGCCCCCTACCCTTCATCCCGAGACTAATGTCAGTTCCCTGACTGATGTTTGTTTATTAAACACAATATTTACCTCACACTCCTCACTTTTGCTTTTTTTCTACATAGAAGGTCAGATTAGAATTGTTTTCATAAATCACAATGACAAAGAGTTTGTTCTCTCTGGAGGTGGATTTCATGCATACAAAAAAAAAACCCAAAATGCTAATGAACAATGTGGTTGGAGAAACACAATTTACATTTACATTTAGGAAAATACATAATTTTTCTTTTTAACCAATTTATGCTAATTAAAACAAAACATTCTGCTACATTTTACATTTGATTTTACCCCACAAGCACCATTTAGGTACAGTTTCTGGAGGGCATCATGGTTGTGCAGTTGCTCTGTGGCGACAGAGTCCCTTGCATGGGTTTTCCCCAGGTATTGGGGTTTCCTCCCACTGTGCAAAATCACACACATCCAACTGATCGGAGACTCCAGCGGCCCTCCCCTCGGTTTAAACAAAATGGATAGAATTGCTGCAAAGTGCTGTGTTGCCCCGGCTCTGTCTGTTGCATTGTGTGTTTAGATCAGGAGCCAACCTGGGAAATGTCAGTTTCTCACAGTTGTCACTGCCTACCTGACTGACATGATCATCAGATCATCATCTTTAGCTCTCTCTTTCTCTCTCTCTCTCTCTCTCTCTCTCTCTCTCTCTCTCTCTCTCTCTCTCTCTCTCTCTCTCTCTCTCTCTCTCTCTCTCTCTCTTTCTGTCATCCACTGTAGATGAACAGTGACAGTTTTTTATGCAGGAATTTGTCCTGACCTGCTCTTTTCTTGTCTTACGTCACGTCATCTCTGTTTCCACCTCATCAATCAAGACAAATGAGTGGTCACCTAAAGTTGGGGTCCTCTGTTTTTTGTTTTTTTTGTTTTTCTCTTTGTTTTTCTATTTTAAATGGTTAGATTAGTAGACTTATTTTACACAGTCAACTAGAAAAAAATGTGATCAAAATTCAAGAATTCAGTACTTAAAATATGTCAATTATCCCAACAAAATTCTTAAGAAAAGCAGGATGAAGAACAACAACAGGAAGAGAAAGGACAGCATGTTGGATGCACACCTTAAAATCATATGACGTATTCTCTGTTGCTCCTGTATCTCTGTTTCTGTTGTATCGGTTCCTCTCTCCATCTGGAGGTTTGGGGCTGTTGGCCTCCTGACCCATCTCACCACCGTCGTTTAGCCTCCTCCAACCAAATTCAGAGCACAGGAAGTCTGATAGTTCTAGTAGCCGTGTTACAACAACGTGAAATCTTTAGAGTCTAGAATAGCATCCATCCATTTTCCACTGCTTATCCGGGGTCGGGTCGCGGGGGTAGCAGCCTAATCAGGGAAGCCCAGACTTCCCTCTCCCCAAATACTTTGTCCAGCTCTTCCAGGGGGATCCTGAGGTGTTTCCAGGCCAGCCGATAAACATTGTCTCTCCAGCGTGCCCTGGGTCTTCCCCGGGGCCTCTTACCCTAGGGATGTGCCCTGAACACCTCACCACGGAGGCATCCGAACTAGGTGCTCGAGCCACTTCATCTGTCTCTTCTCAATGCGGTGGAGCAGCGGTTCTAGTCTGAGCTCCTCCTGGTGGACAGAGCTTCTCACCTTATCTCTAAGGGAGAGCCCAGCCACCCTACGGAGGAAGATCATTTTGGCCACTTGTACCCGCGATCTTGTTCTTTTAGTCATTACCCAAAGCTCGTGAACATAGGTGAGGGTAGGAACAAAGATCAACTGGTAAATTGAGAGCTTCACCTTTTGGCTCAGCTCTCTCTTCACCACAACGGATCGGTGCAGAGTCCGCATACCTGCAGATGCCGCACCATTCAGCCTGTTGACCTCCCACTCCAACCTTCCCTCACTCGTGAAAAGAAACCCGAGGTACTTGAACTCCTCCACTTGGGGCAGGATCTCCTCCCTGACCTGGAGAAGGCACTCCACCCTTTTCCATCTGAGACCCATGGCCTCAGATTTGGAAGTACTGTTTCTCATCCTGGCCGTTTCACAATCGGCTGAAAACCGATTCAGCAAGATTTGGAGGTCACGGACTGATGAAGCCAGCATGACCACATCATCTGCAAAGAGCAGAGACCCAATCCTGAGGTCACCAAACCAGAACCCCTCAACACCATAGCTACACCTAGAAATTCTCTCCATAAAGTTTTGACCAGAATCAGTGACAAAGGGCAGCCCTGGCGGAGTCCAGCCTTCACCAAAAACGAGTCCAACTTATTGCCAGCAATGCGGACCAAGCTCTGACACCAGTCATATAGGGAACAGACAGCCCGTATCAGGGGGCCCGATACCTCATACTCCCAGGAACCCTCCTGGGACTCCCCGAGACACATGGTTGAATGCCTTCTCCAGGTCCACAAAACACATGTGGACTGGTTGGGCAAACTGCCTTGCACCCCTCATGGACCCTGCTGAGTGCGTAGAGTTGGTCCACAGTTCCACGTCCAGGACAGAAACTGCATTGATCCTCCTGAATCTGACGGACCCTCCTCTCCAGTACCCCCGAATGGAACTTACCAGGGAGGAGTGTGATCTCTCCATAGTTGGAACATACCCTCCAGTCCCCTTTCTTAAAAAGAGGGATCACCACCTCGGTTTTCCAATCTAGCGGTACCACCCCCCGATGACCACCTGATGTTGTCGAGTCGTGTCAACCATTACAGCCTCCCAACATCCAGAGCCTTAAGGAACTTGGAGGGGATCTCATCCACCCCCAGGGCCCTGCCACTGGGGAGTTTTTGGCCATTTCAGCAACTTCAGCCCTGGAGATATGACAGCCTGTCCCCGAGTCCCCAGGCCCTTCTTCCCACCAGAAGGTGGTGGGATTGAGGAGGTCTTCCACCGATCCACAATGTCCTAAGTCAAGGTCAGAAACACACCATCCCCACTATACACAGCGTTGACAGTGTACTGCTTATCCCTCCAGGACGCCAGATGGTGGTCTAAAACTTTTTCGAAGCCATCTGGAAGTCGTTCTCCATGGCCTCACCGAACTCTTCCTACGCCTGGGTCTTTGCCTCACTGACCACCTTGTACTTCCAGAACATGGTCCACTCGGACTCCCAACTCCCCTGGGACATGGTTGAAGCACTCCCAAAGGTGGTAGTTAAAGCACCTTCTGACAGGAGACCCTCACAATACGTTTGGGTCTGCCGGGTCTGACCGGCATCCTCCCCTGCCATCGGACCCAAGTCACCACCAGGTGGGGATCAGTTGACAGCTCCGCCCCTCTCTTCATCTGGGTGTCCAAGACATGCGGTCGCAAATCCAATGACACAACAACAAAGTCAATCATTGAACCACGGCCTCGGGTGTCCTGGTGCACATAGGGACACCTTTATGCATGAATGTGGTGTTCGTTATGGACAATCCGTGACGAGCACACAGGTCCAACAACAGAACTCCACTCAGGTTCAGATCAGTTAGGCCATTCTTCCCAAGGACGCCCCTCCAGGTCTCACTGTCGCTGCCAAAATGAGCATTGAAGTAACCCAGGAGATCAAGGGAATCCCCAGAAGGAGCACTCTCTAATATTCCCTGGGTGGATAAACACAACTGTGCCATGTGGGCCATAGGGACCAACAACCGTCAGGATCCGTCCCGCCCCACCCCCCACCCCCGATCCAACTTATGCTTTTGGAACAAGCTTCTATAGATATCAAATTTCTTTAAAGGAAATCTGTATCTAAAGAAAGAACATAAATTATTTCACCAGCGTTGTGAAGTGAATGATGTCAGTGGAAGGAAATTCAGAAATTTAAATGTAAGATGTTAGAAATTTTGAATATTATCTTTAGTCTCAGAAACCAGATGACAGGGTAATTTTAAAGGGATTCGAACTGAGTGGAATCTGTTTCTTAATTATTGCCACTGAAAATGACAGATTCTATTTCTTTTGGATCACATCCAAACTATTTTGTCACCAGTAAGGTCTTTAATGGCCTAGGGTCCATATCTTTAAAGGCTTGCGTTTCCTATTACTTATCGTCATGGGATGTGGGGGATGTAGGTGGTCTCTTGAGTCTCCAAAAATGGTATCGGAGCCAGATCCTCCATTAATTTGTTAAGGCATTTGTTAGATGTATTTTTTTTTTTTATAAGAAGAGAATGATATTTGAGTCTGTCGCCTATTTAACTTAAATTATGAAGACTCATTTGCAAAAGCCTCATTATGTTCCATTAAATATGGAGAATCCACATGTTCTGCCCATATACCCTCATGGGTTACTCTCACACACACTGGAAACATTCACATTAGGTTGACAGGACACTCTAAATTGCCTTTCAGGGGGAATGTATGAGTGAATAGAGTGTGTGTGTGTGTGTGTGTGTGTGTGTGTGTGTGTGTGTGTGTGTGTGTGTGTGTGTGTGTGTGTGTGTGTGTGTGTGTGTGTGTGTGTGTGTGTGTGGATCCATTTCTGTCGTTTCTGATTTGTCTCTTGTCTCCTTTAAACCTATGTGCTGGCTAGAAGTATAACATTTGTTGAAATACTCTAGTTCCTGATTTGTTTCTTAGTCAGTTGAGGATGATGAGGTTTGGTGGGGATGATGCTGGTTAATGGTGGACATAATTTGAGATGAATTGGAGAAATCAGAGAATTGAAATAGTCTGCCATTTTTCTTAAATTTCTTACTTTATTCACAGCTCATTCTGAAAGTTTCTGTCTACTCTGTGTCCTCAGTCACTGCTTTTACTCTCACACATTCAAGGAGGCGGACAGATATAGCCCATTAACGATATCCCAAGGCAACCAGAGCACTATGGTAATGCAGCAACCTCTACACGTCTGACATAAAAAATGGAAACGGAGAAAGAAAGAAAGAAAGAAAGAAAGAAAGAAAGAAAGAAAGAAAGAAAGAAAGAAAGAAAGAAAGAAAGAAAGAAAGAAAGAAAGGAGGTCAGTCAATCAATATATAATATCCTGCATATCTCCCTGACGTGCAGGCCAATCATTTCTCTCACTTGGTCAACCTGAAACCGCTGCCAATGGAGAACATCCTTTAACCGTTCTGGCAGTCGCTGTCGTTGGTGTGGGGACGGTGCATACATGGAGCCATTTATAGCTTTATGTAGGTTACAAGCCTACAGCCTGAGGCACCATACATTCTTTGTGGAATACCGGGTTGCCACACCTTACCATCTATTACTGCATAATCTGCACAGACAAAGGTGCTCATGGGCAGAAATCACACTGGGGACACTAGCGTCCTACCCAACTGATCCTACCTCACAGTTTGTCAGTTTTCTGACTTCTCATAGACAAAAAAAAAAAAAAAAAAAAAAAAACAGCTATAAATGTTACTATACTGCCAGTACTGGTTAAATTGTGCAGTTATTTTTAAGTTCAGCAACCTCCATTAATGAAGGGGGTGCTGGAACACCTGCTTCCCCTACATGAACACGCACAAGGTTGTTTCGGGTGTAAGTCGGGTGTAGGAAAATGAACTGCTTGGCGGAGGTCTGCGCTCCAGTTTTGTTTTAGTGAGCTTATTTCATACCATTATTAAGGTGCCTGGAGCCAAGTTATCTAAACATAGCATAAATTACATCAATACAAAGACAAAAATGTAGTCTAGCCATGCTAATAGTTGCCAACAGATTTAAAATGCTTTTTTGTTATTTCGATTTTGCTTACAATTTTAAATGCTGATGGGTGAACAAGACACCAAACTATTATTAGGCCAACTGTGCCTTTAGGAGCGATTGTAATACTTTCAATTTCCATATTACTAAATGGGAGGAGGTATAAATAGAAATTCATTGTACAACAGGATATGAAGGAGAAACTCCACAACTCATCATGGGAGTCCACATTCCCATGCCAGTCCATGTGAATAAACAACAATCTGGTGTTTGTGAGGCTTGTCATCATAAAAGCCTCTGTGTTCTCACTTTAGTCACTGCGTCTTTCACAGGAACATTTACAAATTATTCATGTTTGTTTCTTGCAAGAGAGAGGACGAAGCAGAGTGCAAAGTGCATTCACCAAGATGCACCGCTGATGGCTGGTTACATAATCCCATTTCTAGACAGTCAATCTCTGAAACTCGTTGCTGGAGGTTTTTCAAAGGAAGCCTCACAGCAAAAGGTCAATTGTGGCGTAAGAGGGTTTTTGTTTTTTTTTTTCTTTGTAATTGCTGAAATGTTTGAAGTTCACTGTTTTTGTTTTTTTTTGTTTTTTTTGTCGCTACTGCTACACTGCAGGAAAACAAAATCCTAACAGTCACAAGAAACATTGGCTTTAAGAGTTAACTTAACATTATTTCAGTGGGGATATGGATTTAACTGTATTTACTCTCTAGTTATTCTGATTTATCCTCATTTTTTATATTACTTAAACTTACTACAGAAGATTGTTGGAAAGCATGAACTGTTTTTTTTTTTTTTTTAATTACTCAAACAAATAAAAACACTGTAAAATTTCCGGGGTGATGCTTTTATTTTGTGCACAGATAGTTCTGTTTCCTGTTTTGTTGCCAGTTTTGCTTTTCATTTCCTGGACTGATTGTGGCACACCTGGAACCAATCTCATCAGTGTCAGTGTTTCAGGCCAGGTCCCTCAGGTTCCTGTTGCCAGAAGGTTGTTTCCAGCCGTTCTCTCCGAGCTTCACTGTCCGTATATCGTGTTTTTTAATATTCCAATTGGTTTGTTCATGGTAAATCTAGCCTCTTTTGAAAACTCTGGCTTAGTTTCCCTAGGGATTTTTAGTTTGTTTTTTTTTTGGGGGGGGGTTTCTAGTTCTTCTCCTGGTTGTCGTTGT
>BJFM01001646.1:37490-53573 GCA_016586285.1 Arothron firmamentum
CTCTTTTTTTTCCTCTTTTTTTTTTTTTTTTTTTTTTTTTTTGTACTTTCCCTGTCATAAAAGTCAACATTTCTGTTGCAAACTTAAATCTGAGTTTCTTCATTTAAATCGGTATCTGTGTCAGTCCATCCATGTTATTACTTTCCTCCGGGTCCGTCACCTGCTCAGAGCGCCTGTAGGTGCACACAGTCACTGTCGTATTCCCGCTGTCTTCACTTCCCCGGGTTTTGCTTGTGAGGGACTCCCTCAGCCCCACTTTCACCGAGCTGTCCTGTTTCAACTGTCCTCCCTCATTGACGCTCATCACCGTCTCCACCGCGGCGCACACGGCGGGCCAGCACCCACCTCTCCGCCAGCGCAGCAAGCGCAAGAAAGCATCTCTAAAGTCCGCGTTAAAAGCGTAGATGATCGGGTTAAGGGACGAGTTGCTCCACCCGATCCACACGAAGACGTCGAAGGTTTTTTCGCCGACGCACAAAGCTCTCCTCTGTGCCCCAGCAGACGACCCGGGCGCGGGACAGAAAGGCAGCGCGCAGTTCAGGACAAAGAATGGCAACCAGCAGCAGACGAAAACGCCCATGATGACGCTGAGAGTTTTCAGGACTTTTGTCTCTTTTCTGATGGAAACTTTGAGCTCCACGTGCGACTGATGGAAGTGCAGAGAATTGGGGCGAACACGAACATGCGTCTGACATGAGTTGGCACTGATTTCTGAGCACGGGTGGGGAAAGGGTTCCGCTGCATCCGAACGGCAACTCTGGGCGTGCTCCGCCGCACGCTCCAAGGAGGATATCATCCGGATCTGTGTCTGTGCTATCTGGTAGATGCGGGTGTAGGTAGCAATCATGATGGCCACTGGGATATAAAAGCTTATAAGGGAGGAGGAGATGGCGTATGTGCGGCTCAGGCTTGAATCACAGATCCCATCACCAGTCTCACCGCGGTGCGCTAAATCCGCCGACGAGTCGTCGATCTCCGCCCGGTGCCAGTCCAGCTGTACGGGGAGGAAGGAGATGACCACCGACACTGTCCAGATCACTCCAATCATAACAGAGGCCACCTTCCTGTTCATAGTCCTCTCATAACGGAATGGACTGGAGATGGCCCAATACCGGTCCACACTAATGACGCACAGGTTTAGGATGGATGCCGTGGAGCACATGATGTCAAAGGACAGCCAAGTCTTACAGAAAGCTCCAAATGGCCAGAATCCGACCACCTCCGCCACGGCTTTCCACGGCATCACCAGCACCGCGACAAGGAGGTCCGACAGAGCCAGAGACACGATGAAGATGTTGGTTACTTTGGCGCGCAGGTGTCGGTAGCGGCCAACAGCTGCGCACACAGCGAAGTTACCTAAAAGGGTCCAAATGATGAGGAGCGCCAAGATGGAGCCCGTTAAAGCCCGATGAGCAGGGGGATCCTCCCGGCTCTCGGCTGGTACCTGTCCAAATCCTGTCATGTTACTCATCATCCGCTGCGCAGTAGCGACGTATGCAAACCGGAGACCATTAAACCCATTCGCGGAAAGAACGAGAGCGGGGATTCGTGTGGAGGGGACAGCGTCCTCTCCACACGGACTGATGTGCGCGGGTGTAGTGAGCGCGGAGCAGATTTCCCGAGGACCACATCCAGCTGACAACACAGCAGGAACAAACAGAAATTCCTCCTCAAAAATTAAAAGGGGGAGATCAAGGCGACTTTAGAGTATACACCCATTATCTATTCCCAGCAGCTGTGAAGTGCATTATACATCAAGAGTTTTATACATTTTACATGCTATGTTAGTCATTAGGCCTACAACTGATAACTGAAGTTACAGAAGAAGAAAAAAATCAAATATAATATTGCTTCTGGAAAGAAGCAAAAGCAAACAACATAAGCTGGTTCTGAAACATACTGGTTTTAACAGGTTTTTTATATTTCTTTTCCTTGCTTCTTTCTCCCTTGCTGGGTCGCAGGGAGTCTGCTGGAGTTTCAACATTTGAAAGTGTCAATTTCTCCAATTTCAGCAACGCCTGACTGCACTTTGCAAACATGTCTGAGAGTGACCACGCAGAAATGTGTCTGTGCGACTGCCCGCCACTGGTCCCAGCAGCGGACCAACGTAGGTGTTTAATGGAAACAAAGGCAATATTATTCTACAGTACATTTCATTATCATTTCTGAATGTAAATACATGCTCATCACGTGTATTGAGCTGGTAGATCCGTTCAATTCTGTACATACAAATATATCCAACACACCTTGATGGTTTGACTCTCAAAATCTGGAGAAAGCATCTGGAAGATGTTTTGCTTCTTCAGGTTTTCCAGAACTGCCTTTGATTCTCTCATGACCCGGCTAAAGGAGAACCTCCGTGGACATGGAGATGGATGTATATTTATGTGTAACTATATGTCTATTTTATGATCAGTACTGGACAATACGGTTTATCCTTTGTCTATATACATGCATATTTGTCCATATCAGAACTCAAACAAGCGTATTCCTAAAAATGACAGTGCACTTTTAATTTAATGTGCTCACCCTTTTTTGACTCACTCTTGTTCTCTCTCTTGCACACACAGGCAGAGAGAGAGAGAGAGAGAGAGAGAGAGAGAGGGGGAGAGAGAGAGAGAAGGGGGGCAAGCAGTTTTAGATAAAAGCTAACTTCTGAACCAGATGTTACAGCCAGAGTTGGTGCATCTGTGAAGAACAGTAAAACTGCACTCTAGTATATTTTGATCTTTTTATTAAAGGCAACATCACGTGTTTGACAACAGCTTTTAGATGATGACCTCGCTGAAGTGGAGGGGCAGGGACACGATAATCAGATTATCTCCATCTTTTTTCAGACCTTGTACTATTTTTATGCATTTGCTGATTTGGGACACATTGGAATTACATCCATTTGTCAGAATGAAAATTTAAAAAAGTCATTTCTGCCTTGGATGTTACAAATAACAGTTTGAATGAGTTGAATAGATTTACTTTTTACGTTTGTACAGTAATCATTACAGCAGTCATATAAGGTCACAGTAGAAAAAAGATTCTTTTAAAGATTTTTTACTGTATGCAACATGGATTGCCAACACTCTCTAGAACAGTATTGAATCCCAGCAGGCCCATCTCCTGCATGTATCCTCCCACAGTTCTAATGGTGGAGGTTCTCTGTCCACGGGTCTTCTTGGGCAGCTCTGAACTCCTCCTCTCGCGTTGTTCTTTCAGCACACATGCTCCTTTGTCACGCCGCTCTTTCTGCTCCAGCTGCCTCCTCAGGTGCTCTTCGGTCCCTTTTTGTTGCTCCATTTTCATCCTCAGCAGCTTCAGCTCCTGCTGAAGGGCCACAGTTCTTCTTTTCTCTGCACTCTGTTTTTCCATTTGTATTTCTCTGACTCTCTGGTTCTCCTCCCTCTCACGCCTGAGCAGGTTCTCCATTTGATTCTTCCCATCCTCCTCCCTCCGGCGCTGCTCCTCCAAGCGCCGGGTGACATTGTCCAACTCGTCCTGCAGGACCACTCTCTTTAGCTCCTCCATTTCCCTGGTGGTCTGTTCTCTTTGTATTTGCTGAATTTCCATTTCTCTGTGCCTCTTTTCATTTTCTTCTCGGTCCTTCTGGATTTTCTCCTCGAAGGCTCTCCTCACTTTCTCCTCCCACTTTACCTGCTCCTCCAGCATTTTTGTGACTTTCTCAAGCTTTTCTTGAAGCACCTCTCTCCTCTCCACCTCCTCTCTGCAGAACTCTATCAGTCTCGCCACGTCTCGAAATGCTCTCTCTCTCTCCTTTCTTTCATTCTCTTCCATTTCCCATCTGAGGTCGTCCTCACATTCCCTTGCCAGTTTCTGTCCTTCCTCCTTCTCCCTCTCATGCTTTTTCTTCAGCTCCTCAATCTCCTTCTGGTTTTGCTCCCGAACCATCAGCATCTCTCTTTCATACGACTCTTTTATTGCGGTCCCTAGTTTCAATTTCAGCAACTGCTCTTTGTCGTCCATCAATCTCTTCTCCTCCTGCAGCTCATCTTCGGCTGTCTGCAGCATCCTGATGCTGTAGCAGCTTCCCTCATTCCCCTGCAGCACCCTGTCCACTAAAGCAAGCAGTGCAGACACCTGCTCCCTGTTCTTGGAGCTGTGGTTGTTGAAGACACAGAACCTGCCTCCACATCCATCAACTAGCTGACCCAGGTCCGTGCAACCATCAAGGAGACAATGCTTTACGCTTGTCCACTCCTCCAGGAGCTCTCCATGGGTAAAAACCACCACAGAAAAACTCAAAGCGTGCGACCCCATTGCCAGTTTGAGCTTCCGGACTGCATCCTTCTCCCTCTGAGTGAACTTCCTGATCTGGATAACAATGAGGAAGATGTGGGGTCCGGGATACAGGAGGCTGATGCTCCTCCTCATTTCTCTCTGCACCTCTAGGGGCATCTGTGAAGTGTCCAGCATGCCTGGAGTATCCAGCAAGATCAAACTCCTCCCGTAAATTTCTCCATTGGCTCTCCGACAATGCTGGGCGACAGTGGAACCGCTAACTTTTGTGTCAAACACCTTACGGCCCAGGATGGTGTTGGCCGTGGAGCTTTTTCCACTGCCGCTCTTCCCCAGCAGCACCAATCTGATCTCCTTGCTGAAAGAAGATGATTTCCTGCCTGAGTACAAACACAAAAGGACATGCATGAAGATAATGTTCAAAATAAAGAAAAGGACACACCAATTCCATCTTACCTGCACAGCTGACTGCATAGAGCTGACTGCTGATGGACGACATGGTGATTTGGTTCACTTGTTTCCATCCATTTAGAGAAACGAAACAATGCTTATATTATAACTCTAGGCCCTTGTGGGGGTGTCCTATGACAAACCAGGCCCACTGAACCTTTACTGGACCAACAATACTTCTGTTATGTCAATCGCATCTTATCCCAAAACAAACGTCCATCATGTGTCCGTGAGGCCAGGGTCCAGATGAGATTTGGGACACGGGTTTTGACCTGTGGGATGTTTACGAAGACATTTATGTGCTCAAAGTCCAGCAGACTGGTTGGCACTGATCACTGATTTCTTTATTTTGAAAAAAAGCTGAGGAGTTCAGTGGCAAGTATGGTCATGGCGGCCTGAAAACACTATCATGATAAATCAGCATGTGGGTATGATACTTAACAATCTGTATGGATTGAAATCCTGGGAACATCAACTCATTTAAATTAATATACGGACCCTATGAGGACTTTTCAGCAAAAAAAAATCCATAATATTGATGCAGCTATCTCTCAAATTAGGAGGTTACGTAATAAAAAAACAATATCATTAGTGTTTACACCGTGTCCTGTCATTTACTTTAAATTCTTAGTTGTTTGTTGTTTTCTGTTGTTTTTATTTTAACAGAAGGAACTCAACAAACTAGGGACACATTAAGTCAGGGATATAATCACTCACTATAAAAAAGCATGAGCTCATTAAATCCAATAAAGAGCTCATGCTTTTTTTTATAGTGAGCACACTTTGGAAAATGACTTTAGCTGGGTGCCTAAAGCGCAACCTAGGTAAGATAATGCCTAAAGTGGTATGTTAGCTCATCAATAATGGAGAGTTCATGCTTGTTCCAGGCGAGACCTAGATTGTCTTACCACCTCACCGCTCCATCACACCCACAAGCAGACCTTAAATTAAGTCACGACAAATACACTTAAACACACAATTTTTACGTAGCCCTCTTTATGTCGAAGAGGAAACAGGAAGAGCACCACAAAACCCGCACATCAAATTTTTGTTTTGAACATGTTGTTGATTCCTGCAGTGTTGCACTCAGGTCAGCAAGGTCACGCCTGAGTGGTCGTCAACATGTGTCAAGAAGTCTTATCTCTGTGGTATTGATGCTGTCACGATGCCTTGGCGATGATGAGGATGCTCATGAGGAAGACCATGACAAAAAATATCCACATAAAAAACCTGTCCATCACCTTAGCGACCTTCTTCCACTCTGCGACCTTGGCAGAGGTGGCTTTTTGCTCGCGGAAGCAATTTGCAATGAACTGGATGTTCTTCACCACCTGAGGAAGAAACCAGGAGATCAAGGAATGCACTTGAAGTGAGAAGGTAGAGGAAGAGCGAGTCGGGCTGCTGCACCTGTTTATGTTGGACGCAGGGGCAACAGCCGGCACAGGCCTGCACCGCCAGTTTCTCTGCAGGATAGAGGAGCTTCTCCTTCAGTCCTCCATCCAGGTGCTGGAGGTTTTGCGGGGGAGGCGGAGCCTGGAAATTCAATTCATTTCTCCCGATGTGTCGATAACTCTGTGCGTGTTCTTGCTTGCGGTCGATTCTGTCTAATCTGGAAGAATGGTTGTTACGGTTGGCGCCGCCATTCGCCTGCATTTTGTTGGGATGGTGGATACCATGGCTATTGCTGTACTTGTACGCATCACTTCGATGATGGTAGAGGTGATGGGAAGAGTCATGGAGGTTACTGCTCACGGTTTCCTCAGGGTACAGCGGGATGCTTTCGCTTTCCGGTGTAGTGCAATTCTCCCCCACCTCATAGACGAAGAATATTTTGGACATGTAGCCGATGATGAGCACCTTGGCCCAGTGAGGGACCGGCTTGGCCTCGGCGCCACAGAAATGAATGTTCATGATGAAGATGGTGAGAGAGGTGGAGGCTGTGATCATAGTCATTGTTGCGATGTAGTACTTCCCTGAAGCAGAGGACAGGCGAGACATGGTTACGGTGGGAAACCCAAACATCTAAATGATGGAATAAGACTCCAGACCTTCTTACTCTGAGATTACAGCCACGCCTCTGCGAAATAACACGTTCAATTTCTCTTTGGTAAAAAATAAAATTATACGAATAGACATAGCAAACATGGATTTTGTGCTTTATCGAAGAGGATGAGGGCAAAATGTGCCAATCTGAGAATAAGGAGAGAGTGGGAGGTAGTGTTTATATTGACCTATTCATTTAGAATCTAATAGTGTGGCAAAATGAAAAATTCAATAACAATTCAAACCTATGTAGGGCATGCTTTCTGCAGGAGGCATGCTCTCAGCCACCAGCAACTGGAACACAGTGAGAGCCAACAGCACCGTGACCCCGAGGGAAACCTTCTCCCCTGAATCGGCCGGCAGGTAGAAGCCCAGGGGAGCCAGGAATGAGATGAGGAAGCAGGGCAGCAGCAAGTTGAAGATGTAGAAGGAGGACCGACGTTTGAGGAGCAGGGTGAAGGTCACCTCGGTGTAAGGGTCAGAACAGCAACCGTACATCCTGACTTTTCTCACTGCTGGCATGCCGTGACACTCCCATTCTACATTTTCTACAAAGTCAGAGAGGTCGCCGCTGTCCATTGTTAGACTGATGTCCACCTGCGTGGAGGATGAACACCGGAAGGACACAAAAACGTGAATGTGAAATGATGTAGCAAAACAATGCATCATTGGCTACATGGGAAAAGTCTCAATTAACCGTGATTGTGAAAAAAGAGAGCATGTGAGGTTTATATTTGGGCCCCACTGCTTTGCTAAATGTTCCATCACAACACTTCAGTGTTTTTATTTTGAAATTGGTCAGTTGTTTTTTTTTTGTTGTTGTTTTTTTTTTTGCATCTTTATTTTAATTGATGTTGGTTTGTGGATTGAAGGGCTGAAAGGTCATTTATCAATTGGATCGTTTGAAAACTTGTTTCTGCACAGCTAAAAAAAATAAAATAAATCAATGTATAAATAACAGAGGGCAGGCGACTCTTATCTAATACCCCACCTGGTTGCCGTTGTAGGTCCAGGAGCCGAAGGTGAGGTTGCACTGCTGCCAGTCGAAGGGGAAGTAGGAGACATCCACCACACACGTGCTCTTGGTGATGGCTGGAGAGTCCCACACAATCTCTCCATTGTATCGCAGCTTCACATTGGTGTTGGAGGGACCTGCAGACTCCTCATCTGCTCTACTCGCACCAACGGCAAAGCGGCAGTTTAGCTTTGGTGTTTCCTCTTTAGTTTGCCCTCTCTGCGTTTGCGTGGGTTACTGACTTGTTGTAGAGGACGATGTCCGGCTTCCAAACCAGGTCGCTGGGGATGTTAATCATCTCAAGGTCGTTGTAGTCCTCCTTGGCCCACTTTAGATACGCATCGTGCCAGACCTGCCTGATCCACAGATACGTGGTCAGCACCTGGTTCCTCTCGTCCTGTGTGGGGTGAGAGACAAGGGAACACATCTGCTTTGTGTTTCAGTAGGTATAAGAGAATCACGAGATGTGGTAGAAGCTGGAGCCAGTGTTTACCAACCTGTCTACACACATGAGCTGCACACCATTTTATCGATTAAACATTCAAAAACATCTAATTTGCTGTTCCAGTAGAGAAATACTTGAAGAGTTTGTGTTGTTATTTCTAGATTAGTACGTGTAATACGGAAAAAGAAAATAAAATAGGCTGCTGGTGTATTCCCTCTAGAGAATTATCTCTTTTTGTCATATTACAGACAAATCAGCTCCTAACTGCTTAAAGGAGAATCTTTGCACGGATATCCTGCCTAGTGTTGCCCTTCAATAACATTAGGGTGTTCAGGGCTTGAAATTTCATATCTGTGCTGATAAAACACATGAGTTTGAAGTCTACTTACCATATCTTTGATCTGTGACAGGGTGATCTGCAGAGAGACGTTGAGGGCTTCATCGGTGTCTTCCACAGGTCTCAGAGCATTGGAGTAATCCTCCATTAGATCATTCAGAAGTTTGCGGGCATAATGACCCTGAGCACTGTGGGACACTGTGGGGAGAGTGGAGACCATAACGGTAGAGAGGTGTTGGAGGGGCGGAGAAAAAACAAGGTAGAAGAATTTTTAGGAATAAGCAAATTGAGCTGCAGATAGAAATCGTAAAGATGCAGCATGCAGAGCTGACCTTGCACCAAAAGGCTCATCCAAACCATTAATGTTGCCTTCCTCATTTTCAGCCAGTCACAAGCTGAAAGGTCAATTAATCAGCAAAAGGTGCTTGCCGAGTCCGAATCCAGAACATCAATCCATTTCGATCTCCATTCTCTGCTGCTGAGCGAGCTAAGACCACAGAAAACGCTTAAAGTCTCACATCCTGTCAAAGCCTCTGAATGCTTCATAGCTGTTAGTCACAGGTCTTGTGTGTGTGTGTGTGTGTGTGTTTGTGTGTGTGTGTGTGTGTGTGTGTGTGTGTGTGTGTGTGTGTGTGTGTGTGTGTGTGTGTGTGTGTGTGTGTGTGTGTGTGTGTGTGTGTGATCATTGTTCTGGAACAGGACCTGGGGCTATCACTCACACATACAGGTACACAGGTGGACAGCAGGATCGTATAACTCA
Source organism: Arothron firmamentum (assembly GCA_016586285.1). Taxonomy (NCBI): domain Eukaryota; kingdom Metazoa; phylum Chordata; class Actinopteri; order Tetraodontiformes; family Tetraodontidae; genus Arothron; species Arothron firmamentum. Next base: position 46,789 of record BJFM01001646.1, read on the forward strand.
ATAACACACAGACACTAGAAATGTGATGCCCCCCCCCACACACACACACGTACACACACACACACACACACACATACACACACATACAGTGTAGTGGCATGCGTCAGTCATATATAGTGACTTTCTTCACGACACTCAGGTCCCTGAGGATGAACACACATGTCACACACACACACACACACACACACACACACATACATGTCAGCAAGGATGACACCTTAGACATGTTACATGGCAAAGAACACACATAGCTGCGGTCATGTTTCAGCCTGTTAGTCACATGGTCTATCACGAGGACGTTAACGCTGGTTACAGACCAGCGTAAAGATGAGCTGTTCACCACACCATTAACAGAAAGATATGTTAAGGTGTCTGAACACGTCTTTGGTCAGGTTTTTGACAACTGTTTGACAGTCCCAGGGTTATTACATTTAATTCAATTTCACAGTTGTTATTACTTCAGAAAAATACAAGTAGATTGCATCTACAAAGTTATCATCATATTTTGCAACCTTCAACTGTAAAAAATAAAAATAAATCTAGAATAACCTACAAAACTCATATATCTTGGATAATCAGAATATTTTTCAATTGATGCCTGCAAGTGTATTTTATTATTAAGGCAGTTTGATATCGTTAAGTCACATCTGTCACTTACATGTTGTTTAGAAAAGTCTTGGGACAAAGCTGGAATCCACATGCACATATTATTTTTGATTGGAGGATTTAACCAGATCAAAAGAGTTTTGTAGCTTACTGTAGTTTCAGCTTCATTATTATTGTTATTTAGTTTAATAATTACATAAGATCTGTAAAAAAAAAATTCTGTTGATGGTGTGGAACTGAGTTAGTGCGGAAGACCGCAAAAGATGATGAGCCATGTTGATGTGTTACTGAGCGTCTGTGGTAGTGAGCCTAGATGGGACAGGTGTTTCCTGTGTGTGTGTGTGTGTGTGTGTGTGTGTGTGTGTGTGTGTGTGTGTGTGTGTGTGTGTGTTTCAAGTAGGGACAAAACAGTCTAACAATGTCTGACTTGTAAAAGTATGCACGTGTTTTTAATCCATCATAGCGTTCATATGCATATCAGGCACAGTTTGTTCATGCACTTTTACTGTTGAAGACGATCTAAATAAACTAAAATAAATGTATAAATCATAGCAGAAAATTGCTGAAATGACAGCATGAGTCCTGGATTTGGGATTCATGCATGTTTATACATTTTTGTGACACATGACAGCTGTACAAAAAAGGAAAAAAAAAAGCTAAGCAAAGACCCTGTCAGATGTTCCACAAATGTTAGCAAACTAAAAAACACACACATCCTGTATAACATATTACAACTGAGCAGTTTGTGAAGAATGAGAAAAAGAAAACACCATTGCATAACAAATACATTAGCATAGTATTACATTTAAAGAGGTTTTTGCTGTATTTTTGTGTGTGTCATTTAGTTAATGTGATATAATGATAATAAATTTTATTTTTGATTCATTCATTCACTCATTTGTTATGCATGGTCCGAATCAGAATTATGGAATGGTACTGGTCAATACTATATTTGACACAGGAGTTATGAAGGAGTTATATGATGCTCAGAATCATAAATTCTGTGTTCATAATGAGAAGCTGGTAAGAACTAGTATTGAGATTTGGCTACTGAGACATCAGAAGGCTGTGGCTCATATGGAAGCACATTTGTTCATTCATCAACTGTCTGTAAGCAAGAAATGATAAAATGGCAGCATGGTTGACTGTGTGTGTGTGTGTGTGTGTGTGTGTGTGTGTGTGTGTGTGTGTGTGTGTGTGTGTGTGTGTGTGTGTGTGTGTGTGTGTGTGTGTGTGTGTGTGTGTGTTGCGATGTAGTCAACAGCACAAACGATCTCCCCATGTTCTTTCTGTTGGAAAGCCCTATTTCAATGATCTTATTAACCCTAAAACCTTCTGTTATCATTTTAGCAAGAAGTTGTGTGTACAACTGTTCCTGTTCGTTGTGAGTTGACAGCATGTGCTTTTGTATCACAAGCTAGCGTCAGGATCGTTTAAAAGACCAGGTCGAAATGTCCTGAGGACAGAGAGAAAGACGTGTACTTTGCAACCACTCACTCATTCGAATGTCATCTGCTGCATAAGCATGAATAATGTCACTTTAAGAGCCTTGTGAAAGGCAGCTCACCTCTGAGCATTCTCATCCTGTACATGCATTTGTGCCTTTTGACTCTGCTCCTTCTTGCAAAAATAAATCTGTTTGCTTGACGGGAACGGTCTCCTGGTTGTTTGAATATTTTTCCTCTTGCACTTTTTAGATTCAGTGACATCAGTGGGTTACATTCTCTGCTTTTCCACCTGTGATGAGCCTTTTTTTTTAGTACTATTTGTCTATAACTGTAGCAGTTATGTTACATGGGCTTCCTGACCTTGACATCCGTCAAAGTAATGCACGTCCACTGACGATAAGCATGTTTCCACCAGTTTTTGTTTTTTCTTTAAAAAAAATAAATAAATAAAAAAAACTGCTTCATTTTAATGCACATTACTGATCAAATTCACACCCTCTAACACAGAGACTGGCCCAACACAGATAATTTTATCGTGTCTGCTTAAAAGCACATACATTTATCTATTTAAGGCATAACTGTTCTATAAAGATAGAATTCTGTGACTTTAATCCAGATTTTCTTTACTCATTGACAGTATATCTCATTAACTGGAACATTTTGATGTAGATACAACACAGCTTAAAGAAATACATCAAATTTTGTTGAAAATTATTGACAGTTTCTCTTCTGACTATGTCTGACGAAGATTCCATTCTCTTTACAAAATTTTAGAGGGCTTTTGACAGAAAAATCTGCTCGTTATTACTGACTTGTACCATTTTATTTCTTGTAACAAACCAACTAAAAAGTGTGATTACGAAAGCGCAAAAGAAAAATAATTTTAAACGCACTCTGTTGCTTAAAGCACGTTGATATATATCAAACTTTTTTTGTTCTTAAATCATGTTTGTACGAGGGTCCATTATAAGAAGTTTAATGCAGTCATTTGTCTGTCTACAGAGTCACGCCAAGGCTTAACAAAAAAAGACAAAAACGCCACAGGTGGATTTTGCAATCTCTAACCAACTGTGTTCTTGGGTTCCCCTCATGTCAAAGGTCAAAAGACCTTACACTGGTTTATGCTGAACATCCGCCGTCGGGCCTGTTTCTTCGCCTGGTTGACGACTATCCGCACTGCGTACTCAAACACCTGCTGTACGCCGCGGTTGCTAAAGGCAGAACACTCCACGTAGCCTTTGGCGTTGATTTCGCGAGCCGCTTGTGCCCCTTCCGCTGCTGTGATGCAGTTCCCCCGGTAGGCCCCCATTTCCCGCAGATCCGTTTGGGTGGCCACAACCAGCACAGGAACCTTGGGCAAGTTCTCCCGAACCTCAGGGATCCACCTATTGAGGACATTGGCCAGCGAATTGGGGTTAGCCACGGAGTAACAGATGAGAACGATGTCCGCCTGCTGGTAGGACCTGGGCCGGATCTGCTGGAAGTTGTCGTTGCCCGCCGTGTCCCACAGTCCCAGGCTGATGTGAACGCCATCCATGTACACCTCCACCCCTGTATTGTCAAACACTGTGGGCTTATAGGACTCTGGGAAGGTCTCTGAGGTGAAGCGGACCAGCAGCGCCGTCTTTCCCACAGCGCTGTCCCCAACAAGGACACACTTCACGGACATTCCCGCCAGCCCGTTCATGGTCACCTGGTACAGTGTCGCCCCGCTCAGTGTCTACGTCTGGGTCGTCTGGATTTCGCGGACATAGAAAATCTCCAAGGCAGCGTTTACTCCGTGTCTCCTATATTTCCATACGCAGATGGAAGATTTACGGGGTGACTGGTAGCCCTGATGTGTGCTAACTCCATTTTCTGGGATTTCAGTTGGACTAAGATATGTCGTCGCTCTTTTCAGGTCGGTTTGTCTAAAAATGTAGAATCAACGGTTCTTCTTCCGCATAACACCTTCAGCTGTTGCAACTCGTCTCCCTCTGCTAACGTTTTGTTCTTCGTAGAGCTGCAGACCTGTCATGTCCGCCACACAGAATCCTGCGAGCAGAGGAAAAGAGATGGAGATATGACAAAGCATCTGCAAACAGTCCATCGTCTTAATAAAGCATCCCTCACAGGATATCTTTAGTTAACACAATCATTTTAAATTTATATTATTTCCTATTAAGATTCACCCTTATTTAACCAGTCGTTAGTTTGAAGGTCGTCCCCCCCCCCCCCCTCCCATTTTACTACGGAAGTGAAGTATTATGACAAATATGATACACATTTGTGATCGTACTTTGTCACAGACAATGTCTCGTGAATATGATCTGTATGCTTTCCAAAGTATGGCAATTTTTAATGCATCTTCTTCATAAAGACACACCAAAAAAAAGAACAAAGACCTGAAAATAACTGAGGAAGGTCAAAGAAGAACTTTGCTCTTTTGAACCGACATTGAAAGGGGATTTTTACTTTATTTACTCATTTATTTTTTGGTAAACTTTCCTGGTGCATTAAGATATTTTGTGTGAAGATTCCACAGTAATGTAGCAAGTCATGGAATGAAAGCAGAGATAAATCCGTCATCAGACCTCAGCTCCATAGCGTAGATGGAACACTTTAATCAGATTTTTCCCCCTCACAGTTATTGTCATTCTGGAACTTGTAATTTTACATTCTGTCAGTGCCCTAAATACTACAGAAATGTTTCAATTTGTCACCTGTTGAAGTAATAACATTACACACAATATTTTTTAATGTGTTTTTATATACAAAAGATGAAATTATAAAAGATTAATTATAAATCACAATTTAAATCTCTGGTTAGATTTCATAGTAGTCATACAAAGTTTAAAACTGCAAGCAAGGAAAAAGCAAATTTTACCTTTTTGTCAGTCTGCTCAGTCTTCAACAGGCTATCTTCATGATTTCCACAGTGTTGAGAAACAAAGTTTCATCTTGAAACTCAAACATTACTTTCTTGTGAATTACACTAGTTAAACGAAAGAACTCACTAACACGGTGAAAGTCTGTATTTGTTACAGATATAAAATGCCACACATTCTTGACACCTGTTTTAGAAAGCGGGCTGGTTAAGTTGAGAAAGGAAGTGCAAAGAGAGACAGAGAGAGAGAAAGAGAGAGAGCACATCCGTTGCTTCTACAGTGGAGGCACGACTGTTGCTTCCTCCACAGAGGCTGTTTTTTTTCTTTTTTTTCTTTGTACGTAAGTACGGTATACGTCAATGCCAGTCTGCTCTCTGCACAGTAGACTGAATTTGGACACGATGCCTTCAGGTACATCTGAAAGGTCTGCAGGAAGTAATATGGGAGAGAAACAACAATCTGCCCACAGTAAAATCAAAGTTTATTTTGAATAAAAAAAATAACAGAGAAAAAGGAAATCATGGAGCATGGAGCATGGATTAGCTTGATAAAGGCCTCTGTGGTTGGCTAAATTACTGCTATTACGAGTGCTCTGATTTCACTATGCACATCAGTGTTCTTTACCAAAAAAATGTGGGGGGCGTAATTAAAGTTAAATGAGTTCAGAAATGTATAAACTGCTTTTGTTCTGTGACAGATTATTGGTATTCCTGAACTGCTCAGTCATTTCAATAAATAGGGTTAAAAGACTAAATTTGGTTGCATTATGTTCAAACCAACTGGCCCTAAATAATGATCAAGCAGAAAAAGAGTCTGGTACTGTTCATATACACAGGCCTTTATTAAATTATAATGCATTTTTCAATTAAAAAAAATTACACAACAAATTAATACAAAAATACAATTTTCTCTGCAGCACATGTTCATGTTATACACATTAAGAAAAAAGACATTATTGCTGTTACCAAAATATAACATTGGTGCAATAATAAACCCACTGAGCAACCTGAGAAAAACAGCTGCCTCAAAAACAGGTACATCAGGCTAAAACAAGGCTTACTCCTAACCTGGGTGGGAATACTGATTTATAAGCAGCTGGACTTTGACTTAAAAAGACAAGTATATTAAATATGTATAAAGTTAGAACATATTTTCAGTTTGGTAAAATCCACTAAAGCCAAGCGTGTCAGGTGTAGCTACGGCCATCACTTTGAATCCTTAAACAAATGAGTCGTTCTAGGCTGGATGTTTCCCGTGTTGTTGAGGCAGCTGCAAAGACAAAGAATGCAGAATCCGGCACAACTCACAGCAAACGCCTCTCATAATCATCGACGGGTTTTTGACCTTAAGGGTTTTAAATGCAAGTCCTGGTAAGAGAGACACACTGCATAAAAGACAGAATAGACAATGTCTTTAGAAAGCAGATTAAAACAGATTAAAATGGCAAACTGTTTGAAGTGTGTCTTAAAAACGAATGGCATTAATTCCTGGCAATAAAACCGAATTGCTAAATGTAACCTATGTCTTCATTACGCAAGCCTATACCACCATGCCGCGTCCCATCTACGAATGATCTAAACGTTTCAACGTGGTGTGTTTCAAGCTTGTAAAACAAAACCTACAAAAAATGTTCATAAAAAGCACATGCATTCAAAATATATAAATGAATTAAAACCCTTATTCATGTTTTACCCAAATGCAATAATGTACATAAGGCCTACATATCAACATTCAAACTAAGGATTAAAATTTAAGACTGAATTACAGCACTACAAATCCATGGTTGACAGAAAAACAGGTGGAAGGAGTGAACAAAAAGGAAAACCAAAACTGACAGATGCAAGAAACAAGAGAGAGAGAGAGA
>BJFM01001646.1:53595-70643 GCA_016586285.1 Arothron firmamentum
AGAGAGAGAGAGAGAATTGTCTTCGATAGCAGCTTGACTCCAATAACCCAGGTTCTTCTTACATCAAAGAGACTAAAATGAGGCCTGGCTTGGGTTCAGTGAACCTGAGAACAGAGGGGGGAAAAAAAGTGCGTAAGGATGAACATGATGTATGCGAGTCATGCACGCGTTCACGTCTATGTGTGCCTACCTGTAGTGTGCGTTGGTGAGGTAGTTTATGACTGCGGGGCGGATGCGGGCTACGCCCCCCTGGCTGTGGTTCCCTCTTCCTGTGATGACAGACAGCTGAGGTCGACACAGCCCCTTCTCATACGCTATGTGATGGAGGCCAGAGGAGAGCACACAAGAACAACACGGCTCAGAAAACTGCACCAAACACAGCCTGCCATTACAACCTGCTGTTGGTACACCAGTAATTTGAATTTCTACACTGAACTAAGTACATTAGGATAAACTAAAAGATTAAATTGATTTAGATTGACAATATGAATGACAAATTGGATCAATCACACCTCCCACCCTCTTATTTTCACAGACATGTCATTTTTTAGCCAAAGCAAAGGTTGTTTGACATCAGTGTTTCCATAATCAATAGGTCAAGGTCCAGGTAATATGTCATACGTCCTATTTCCTGTCAATTCTCTATCTGTAAATAGTAAATACAACATAAACAGAGAATTCTAGTGTGTCTTAATTACCTGTTGTTTTGTCCTGTAAAACCTGGACTAGATGATCTAAGGCTTCATCTACATGTAGTCCATGAAGGTCTAGGATGTTCTGGGGCAACAATGATGAGTTGACCCTCTCAAAAATATGAACTGCTGCACGGTGATTGGCTTCCCGCATCAGCTTACCGTGCACGTGGCTCTACAACAGGCAAAACAAGAAAGGTGTATAACGTTACCTTATGGCAAATGTACACTTTTATGTAGAGCTCTACATACACACGAGCTAGAGACACACTTTACCCTTGATGAAGGAAATTTTCCAGCATACTTTCCATGACTTTTTGGCCATTCGAAATTAATTTTTTGATCAAAACTATCACAAATGCTCAAAACAGCTGAGCAGGACAATTACTGTTGTTGCAATAAACACTGTCAGAAAACGTAATGGAGAAACACATATTCAGCTCATCACCTGCTGTGCATAGAAAGAAGCCACCTCTTTGCGGCCTTGCTTGAAAGCTTCAGCAGCCTTGGCGAAGCTCTCAAGCTGTCTGTTCCTCTGGAGGCTGGCCTCAGCCCTGAAATCCTCATACTCGGGGTCGACTGTATCCTGATATTCTGGCCTTGTAGATGCTGCAGATTTCTGCTTCTGACAGATAAAGAGGGGACAGACAAACAGATTTGAAACTGCAGAGATGTGAAGACGCTGATAAAGAATACAGAAAAATATTTCCTCGACTAACTTATTGTGAACTTATTTGCCCAAATGCTGAGGTAACGTGTGAAACTGCAGGGTCTGTACCATAATAGATTTCTTTGACGACAAATCAGTTTTTTTCAGTCACTGATCAAGCATTTTTTCCTGTCCAACTTGGAAAGCTTAATAGTCTAAATAAGAGATTTCTAAGATGCAGAACTACAATGACAGATTTAAATATGTTCAATAAGTGTTTCCATCATAACTTGTTTCTTTCTCTGGAAGTGTTTGTGGATACCATTTCCCTCTCCTTGCTGTTTGCTCTGTAGTGGTCAGTTCGAGGTGCCTGTGGAGCAACTACTGTCTTAACAGGCCCGTCATCCAGCAGAGATCGAAGAAATAACTCGGTGTGGGTCAAGCTGTAACTGTAAACATACATTCACATATGTCAGGAGCAGTGCACCGACAGCTGCAATACATGCTTTTTGTTTTATAATAAAGCGTTAAGGAAACTGTAATGGAGTTAAAGTGTCCTGCATCTTGGGAAAAGGTTTAAATTATGACTTGGTGAGCAGGAAGTGTCATTAGTCAAACTGCCAATCAAACCAAAAGCCTCACTTGTGCTCTCGAAAGATGTCCTTAAGGAAGTGACGGTCAATACTGGGGAAAAGGGAGTACAGCTGATTCTCCTTCAGGAGACTGGCCCCATCACGCCGATCGAGATCTGCCAGACTTTTTCTTTTCTGAAAATAGAAGCATTAAAAACATGATATCAAAGGGACTGCAAAAGTGCTGAGTAAATAAATGGAATGCCCAATCTACAGCGAACAAGAGCTCATTTGGCATATCGTTGGTAATGGTCTCACATGGAATACATGTTTCAGCTTCATTACAAATCCAATCTACAGCATGCGCATCACCTTTTCCATGTTATCGTGAAAAGCCTGCTCCTCCCTGATAATATCTCTGAGAGAAATGTGTGGGTGGGACACGTTCCAGTGGTCCATGAATGGCATCTGACTGTAGCCCTCTGGGTGACCATCAGGCAGCGGTGGTCCAGGTTTGGCCGTGTCCGACTCGCCCCAGTTTGTTGAAACTGAACATGTAAATTTTAATAAACAATGAGTATAAAACCTTAAATTATGTCTTTATAAAACAAATAATAAGGTTTAATTTATTTATCATTCATTTATCAGTATTGGTAGGTGAACGTACCATTCTTAAGCGACAGAAAAGAAAGAGTTGCCTGCCTCTGCTTTTCCTGTAGAACAGCAGATTCAAGATTTTCACTGAATATTGAGGATTAAAACTCTTTAACAGATATCGTGTTAAAGCTTCCATTAACTTGTGTTCAGTCACCTGAATGCTCTCCTTCCATTTCTGGTAAATCAGTTTGGCCAGGTTTAGGTCCATCTGCACTGCACAATCATCGGTAGAATCTGCTTATTGTGGACAAGAGTGATGAAATGGATCCTTAGATTATAAAAAATCCCAGGACTAAGGACCTTTGCAGCTTGGTTTAGAATCTTAAAGCTGAATTCTGTTTTGATTCTCAGTACAGTTAAAGACAAACTCATAAACACTATTTGATTTTATGTGTTGTAGTTTGTTGTACTTTTATTATGTCGTAAAAAATAAAAATCTCATTCCACGATCTGTATAACTTAAACACAATAAGCAATGACCACTTTATGAACCGGTCCCTGTGTTATTTACCTGGGTCCACTCCCACTGGGCCAAATAGTTCGATTAGCTGCAGAGCCACCTCGGTGGGTAGTTTCAGCTCCACAGTCTGGATATCCAAGTGCTGACTTCTTCCAGCTCCCAAAAGCTTCCTTTCGGGTATCTCCTTCTCTTTTTGCTTTTCTTCTTTCTCTATCCTGTTTAGCTCAGCCTGCAGCAGCGCACTGACCGCCTCCATGCTAGCCAACTCGTCCTCATTTTCAATGGTTGTCTCCTCAGTTATTAACCCATCATCCCATTTTCCACCCCGAGCGCCATTGTCTTGGTCAACTTGTGATCCCACTTCCTGCTCGGGTTCCACGCATCCTTCTCCCGCATTCCTTTCCTGATGTTCTCTTTGAGATGTTTCCAAGAGCGAGGTTGTTTCAGAATGACCTTTGTCCGTAACTGTACTTTCAAGATGACCTCCACTGGTATTACTGGAGCTCTGATCTGATTCGACGACAGCCTCAATGGCTGACTGTACTGTCTTATCCTCGAAGTCAACAGGCCGAATTTCAGCGTGGTGTTTTTCTATCACATCAGGATGTATGTTTTCTAGAACAGGCATAATCTCACTTCCTTTATCCTCTGTACTGTGCTTTGATTTTTGTTCGCCATCGTCTTCTTTGAAAAAGACCTCCCCAGAGTCCAGCAGCAAGTTGGTGGTCCACTCCAAGTCCTGATGACATTTGTCGTAGAGATCCTCCAGGGTATCAAAACTAACAAGTTTAAAGTGACGGCTGAGGATGCGCAAACACTCAAGTCTGTCTTGAATTACCCCAAGCTCTTTGTCCTCAACTTGTGTGCTTTTGTCATGCACCACATGGTATGGCACCTCTTTGTGGTTACATGCATGAACTGCAGGCGAGCCAGCAGTCGCTAACTCAAACCGACAAGAGTTACCAGACAGGACGGTGATGTTATGAAGTTGGCTATAGGCGGTGATGAACTCTTCATCTAGGATGTTCTGATTACTAAGGCGCCAGAGGAACGCAAAGTCCTGCGGTTCTGTCTGGGAGGAACAGCCTCTGACTCCTACAGGCACAAGTGGAGAAGGAAAATGTGGCTGAGCTACAGAGCTTGACTTGATGGAAAGGTCAGAATTTGGCTCAAGACTAGTATTCCGTTCCGAACTTAAATTTTCAACATGAGTGTTGCTGGTCTTCTGACAACTGTTTATATTTACCGACCGTGGGGAAGAATCTACAGAAGAAGAGGGGCAGTTCTGAGTAAAGGTGAGGGCGAGTTTGCACTGCTTCCCTGATCGACGGCCCTGACGCTGCTTTCTCTCCTGACCGCCTCCAACGCAGGAAGTGCTTTCTGCTCCAACAGAGCTCTCACAAACAGGACTTGGACAGAATTCGTTATTTTGACTCCCATCAGCCCCCAGACTAGTAGGCGTGCATTTGCTGCCGTCTACATCGGTGATAGTAGAAACAAGCTCGGCATCACTATCACGGCATGCATTTGCCTCAACAGTTTCAGAGGGAGCTAATGGACTATTATGGGCTAAGCTGGGACTTGTATTGCCTGGTATTAAAGACAGAGGTCCTATTTCATTGTTACCTTCCTTCATAATATTAATTTCACTTTCAGTTTTGAGAAAACCCCAGTCATCCATTAAAGCTATCATGGTATTGGTATCATGATCGCTCATCTTCTGGTCTAGCACAAAGTCAGGTAATTCTCCGTGGTTGCGGTTTACGGCCGTGTTTTGTTCTCTCTCTTTACTGTTTGAGCTACTGTGACATCTGTCTGCTCCCTTCTTGTTCGGCTCCGATTCTTCTTCAGAGCTTGATGAGAGGGAGGATGAAGTGAAACTGTCAATCTGAATGTCAGCAACACCTGTCTGAATAAGATCCAGAAGCTTCTGAAACTCTTTTATATTGGCCTCAGGCTGTAGTCCATTTTGGGTTTCATCGGATTTTTGAGAAGCAGCTTCATCCGTTTTCTTGTTTATTTCTTTACGCCGTTCTCTTCTCCTGTCCTGCCGCTGCTCAAGAAACCCTTCACTGGGCCAATCTCCTTCAAAATCCATTTTAGGTATTCCTTGTTCTCCCTCACGCCTCAGCAACTCACTAGTTTGTGTCTCCTCCTCCTTTGTCCTTTCTCTATCCCCCACTTTTCTGTCTGATTGGTTGGCATCTTTCACCAGATCTGCAGGCTCCAGGTTGTCAAAACAAGATTTTCTACTTGGCCTCTCTCTCCTCACTCTTTGTCCAATAGTCTCACAAAAAGCTACAGGTACTTCATCATCCTGATGATCTTCATTCATCACTGATTCCACTATGCAATCTGGGATTGTCTGACCTATTGTCAGATGATTTAGCTCTATCTGTGCATCCATCTCAATTACTTCATCGGAATCTATGTCCTCGTCCACCTGTGGTATTTCTGGATATTCTGCAGCTGTTCCTGTTGGTTGGAAACGGAGGGATTCTGATTCAAAAGATTTGCAGGCTCCTACCATTCCCGTTTCACTATTATGACCAATCGAAGACACGTCGGGAAGTGACGAAAACAGATGAGGATGAGACAATTCAGGCTGCCCAACAAGGTCAGGGCAATGTGTTTCAGTAGATAACAACCTAGAGAAATCAAAAGAGATTAGGATGGTTCAACTTAGAGCACAACATAGGCAGAGCCATTTGTGTATACAACAGGATTTGTAAAACATTTATTTATCTGGATGAAATATATTCTTGTCAGCAGATAAAATAAACACTGGCTAGTTAAATGTGCTATTGCAAGTGCAATAACAACAATGTAGACCAACTGCACTTACTTAGAGCATTCATTCTCCAGGAGGTGGGATTGTTTGAACTGGATCTGTGGTCCCAAGATGGACTGGATCGAGACAATGCGCTCGTACTTATTAAGCATGTGTCGTATGGTCTCCAGTGGGACATCGTGTGTGGTACGTCTAAACATGCGTAAAGACACAGAGAAACCGGAATCTTTTAGCATAGACGGTAATTAAACCCGGCTTACCAAGATCTTTCAAATTAATATTACAAAATCTAAATATCTATAAAATATTTGTTCTTATTTAATTAGCTATCGGATTTTTCTAAATGAATTTGATCATTGGAAAAATTCTGAATATCAATATCTCTCATACCTCACCAATTCTCTAGGCTTATTCCTCCACCATGTGTCTGGCTCCCGGAACAGGACCTTGTATCCATGCTTGACCGCCTACAACCAAAGAGAGAACAAAAGAACCCTAAATCAAACCAAGAAAGCTGTTTTTTTGTAATATAAACATTATGAAAAGTTTCTATAGTTAAAAATATCGATATTTCCTGCACTGCAGGCGCTTGGACTGACCTGAACCACATAGGGTCTCATCTCCCAGCCTTGCAGATTAGTGTTGTCAATGATAATAGGGTTAGAGCCCCTTTCAAAAGCTTCCTTGGCTTCGCAATAAAATTGGGATGAGAGAAAAGGAAAATTAACTATTTTGAAGTGTAAAAATACACTCAGGTCCTTTAATACCAGGTCATTGGCCGATAAACAGTCTGAGTCCAAATCGTTTCAGTGATGGATTCGCCACTGTCAATTCAATGTGCTAAATAAGGCCATGTAATATAAAGTTTAGTGTGACTGACTAGTTAGCTTTAGCCGATCACAGCAGAGGAACAGAAAAACAAATTCAAGACACACGGTATGGCTGTCAAGAGGGAAGACTTGGAAGATCATCTCAACAGCATCGTTGGACAGAGGTGATCATTCCGGACAAAAAAGTCACTGGTTTGATTCTGTCATTTTGTGAAAGAGTTTCTAGGTGCTGTGTTCATGCTTAGTTTGATTGCCAGAATTAACAATGAGAGCCAACACAACAATGATGTGATTCATTTTGAGATTTTTTTTTCAGTGTGTAGAGAAGCTTGATGGGAAAAAATGACCTCTAAATAGCTACTGCTGCATACGCTCTTGGCAGAACTCTGTCTTTACCTCTTTTGTGGTTCCACTCATGGGCCTCCCCCAGAGCACTGGGGTCAAACTGGTAAAATCCAGTGCAAGTGAAATAGTCATCTGTGGACAGTATAACAGCACCTGGGTTATGTTCCATTAGGGCTCTACAGAGAAAAACACACACACACACAGATTCTTGAAGCAAAAGTGCCTCATTCTCAAAAACAAACCAAAAAAATGTTGTTGATACTCGGGAGGAGTTCCACAAGTACGTCTAAGAATGAAAGACATGCAAAAAAAGAAAATTAAGCGTTTAAAAAAATCTAATTTCAACATATGTGAATATCATAAGTGACTTTACTTTGCCAAGGTTGACTTGCCAGACCCAGGAGCACCGCGCAGCAGCACGAGGACCCTCCCTTCGAGCCTGAGCCTGTTCTGATGGGCAGGTGACTGAGGGGCAGAGGGGGCCCAGGACTTTGGTATAGTAGCAGAAGGTCTGAGAGGTGCTTGGCTGGTGGGGCTGTGATTCAGCCAGGGAATTGATTGCCACGGTTGGCTGGTCAAGTTGGAAGGCAGCTGAGCAACAGGTGTGATGAATGCAGGCCCTTGGTTTTGACTGACATATGGAGTAAATACTGGCGCGTCTATGTTCCAGGGAGATTGGAAGGAACCACAGGGCTCCTGAGTCAAGAGGTTGACCTTAGCTCTTGCTCCTCCAACTGCTGCATTAGGGTCTGTGACTGCAGCATTGAGAGAAGTAGTATGCAAAGACTGTTGCTTTTTATACACCTGAAAAGCTGACGGACGTCCAAATGCTCCCAGATCCAACGGAGGTTTCGGACTATCTGAAGGCGCTTCTGCCACCAGTGGTGAGAAATCCACCGATAATTTCTGCACTTTAACACTCTTATCTTCCCAAGTGCTGACATGGTCGAGTGGAGAGGAAGCTCCAGAAGCTTGCCCCACCTGGCTACCAGGGGGCCCTCTAGATCCAGGCTGCAAGCTAGACTGAAGCAGCTCAGGGAGTACTTGATTTGCTATGAATGGGGGAGGGAGAGAAGACGAGGGCTGGCTGCTGCATTGCTCTTGTTGCATGGTTAGTGTCTCTAGTTCCTGATCAACCAGCAGATCTAGCTCTCCTCTCAGGGGGTCAGTGGATAGAGAGCATGGTGGCAGAGGATGATCATTGGAGTCAGGATCTGATCTAGAATCAGACAAGAGTTGTGGACTGAGCAGGGCTGAAACAGTGCGTTCAAAGCCAGAGATGGGAGATGGTCCTGGGGCTGCACCTTCAGCTGCGACCGAAAGCTCCAAGAGGGAGTCCATTGCATTCTCAACTAAAACACAGAGAAAGCATAATCACAAAGAAAAGAAGTCAGTTTATTTTTTGTAAAATTGGAATTACAAATCTCGATCTGAATCGTTAGTCTGATTTTTGTTCCATTGTTGATTTTGAAGAATCAGAAAGTAATTTAATTTCTTTTCAGGGGAAATTTGGTTTCTGTTTCATTAGTTAACATGTCACTGATGTGTATATATTGATACATGGTTGTGTGTTGTGGCTTTAATTTCTGCTCAACTAACATTGAGCAGAGATTGTCCAACCTTCCATGAGTTTTTGCCGTTATAAGTGACATGAACAATATTTCACGCTTTTAATCAAATTACAAATTCAAATAGAGCGTTTGCATACGCTTGTTATTCTGTTTACATTCCAGTGATCAGAAAATATGTCCTCAATGTCTCTGGTACAACAGGGGAATGTGAGCGCAGGCTCCGAGGCTGCCTCTATTTCTACCTTTGTGAAATCACCTGCTAACAAGCTAAGCTGCTAAATATGAACACGGTTGTTGATCAATATCATTCTCTTAACTTGCAGAAATGGCTGGAACACAGGCCTTCGGTGTTCGGTGCTACCTTTAAAATCACACTCGGACAGCACGATGTATATAACGTCTGGGTCCAGGTGTGAGAACATCTCCTGCATGCCCTTAATGATTCTCTCTTTCACGGAGCCGGACAGTGGAGTGCTGGATGGAAAGTTTTCCGCCATAACGCTGTCAAATTCACGCGGTCCTCGATGACCTGTGTTGTGGTCGAGGCTTCCCCCTTCTGGCGTCCTACCGGGAACTCTGGCTGGGCTCTGATCGGTTTTCTTTTTGCGAGGCATTCCGTAGTCCAAATGTGGACGCCAGCTTGTTCCTTTTATCGGCTATAAGGAGCTAACTACGTAGCCACGGTCAACGAGAAGGTGGCGCGGAGGTAAATACATGATACTGATCATGAGAAGTAAATTACAGCGGTTGAAGGTTACAACATCAGCGCAACACTCCCAGAGGTGAAAATAACAACGGGAAACAACGTCCGCCCCTGTACTGATGAATCGTTCAACGAGCGCGTCACGTGCTGAAAACCCGGAAATGAAGTAAAACAATCTCAATTTATTTACACAAGAAGTTACGGAGTCCCTAAGGGGACATAACCAAAAATTAAAAGTTTAGAAGAAAGTTTCTGGTGCTTTCTGAAGGTAGAGTTACAGATCTCCAAACTTATGCCTATGAACCTATGCCATTAAGAAAGGAATTCAGATCTGCTCTCAATTCCTTATGCAAACATCTGAACTAAACACATGAAAAATTACAGTTATACTTCCAGTTATGTCTTTTGGTGTGTCCGGTATTATACAACATTCTGTCCACTAGTCACTGGCACATATTTTTATTTAATCAATAAAATTACATTAAATTTCCCTTCAAATTTAAAACATTATTTTGAAAACTGATGAAGCCAGTACAAGCAAAGCTCAGTACCAAAAAAAGGGGAAAAATATAACGCCTGTCTGGTTTGTTGGGTCCTTGCTGGGTCCTTCGGGCGCTATGGACAGCTGTTTTATTCTTACCTCTGATTGGTCAAACATCTGACTCGTTCACTTGACACAGAATAGTGTTTGGTTTTTGTGGAAGAATATTGTTGTATCGATACCTGTATACCGCAAGTATGTCAGAGGAACGATCTGAAAGATCTGATGGAAGAATTGTTAAAATGGAAATCGACTACAGTTCAACTGTAGACCAACGTCTCCCGGAATGCGAAAAAATGGCCAAAGTGAGTATGTTCAAAAAGAGGCCAGCGCCGGCTGAGTCATGGTGCATCACGGTCTGTTAGCTTCAAAGCTAACATGTATTTCTATTAGCATTACAAAGAGACCCTCTTTCAACAATAAATTCAGAATATTCATATAGTCTTACATTTAGACTTGCTGTTAAAGTTAGAACTATTAAGAAAAAAAATCGTATCTTCATAAACGGATTGAAAAACAATGTAGCATGCTAACCGTTTTATTGGACATACTGTTTTTTTTAATTTGGCAATGTCAAAATGCTTAATTGATGGTCAAAGTGCCATTAACAACGCACTGGATTTGTGTAAGGCAAAATCACTTCAAAGATTTTTATCTAAATAAATCAATGTTTCACCCATAGGAGGGCAAGCTGCAGGAGGCGATCGAGAATTTGTTGTCACTGGAGAAGCAAACCCGAACGGTAAAATGTTGGATATGAGATTATTTGATATCGTACAGGCTGCTTACATTTTTTAAAATTGCTATGTCCTTAAAAATATTATTTCCAATTAAGGGATAACGTTATATGATGGTGTTGGGTGATGGTGATGGTGTTGAAATAAGCAATGAATTTACTAAAAACCAGTCTAAATGTTCGTGTTTTTGAACCGATCTTACTTTTACGTCTGTCAGGCATCAGACATGGTGTCCACCTCCCGAATCCTTGTGGCTGTGGTGCAGATGTGCTATGAAGCTAAAGACTGGGATGCCCTGAATGAAAACATCATGTTGCTCACCAAAAGGAGAAGTCAGCTAAAACAGGTTAGTTACAAAATATTTGGTAATGACCTCTTTTAAAATGGTACTTGAAAATTTAAATTATTGTGATCCCATTCCCCCATTCCACAGTTTTTGTTGATAGAATCAACTGTGTGAATTTTATTAAAGTGAAAAAAACAATATTACGGTAAGCCAAACCATTAAGTAATTTAATAATTGGGTGCCTTTTCCTCTCTGTCTTTATCAGGCTGTTGCAAAGATGGTGCAAGAGTGCTACAAGTATGTAGATGCTGTGACTGATCTCAACATCAAGCTAAGGCTTATTGACACACTTCGCACTGTGACAGCTGGCAAGGTTTGTCAGGAAAAAAAACAACTATATATTTGTTTATCTCAAATCAACATTTCTGATGATTTACTACTTATACTTTGATGGGGAACACAGTCATTTCCCACCTTCTTTCCTGCTAATATTTCAAGAATGCTGTCTTCGTAGATCTATGTAGAAATTGAGCGTGCAAGGCTGACGAAGACCCTGGCCAATATCAAGGAGCAGAGTGGAGATGTCAAAGAGGCAGCATCCATTCTTCAGGAGTTGCAGGTATTTCTTTAAGAATGAAACACAGCCTGCAATTTCATGAGGGACATTCATGGAGCAAATTGGCAAACAGTCCTTTTTGACATGCTGTTTTCAACCCATGCTCAGGTTGAGACATATGGCTCCATGGAAAAAAAGGAGAAAGTCGAGTTCATACTTGAACAGATGAGACTTTGCATTGCTGTAAAAGACTACATCCGCACCCAGATCATCAGCAAGAAGATTAACACCAAGTTCTTTCAAGAAGAGGGCACTGAAGTAAGGAGTTGTCTGATATGTTGGCTTTCATACACCACTGATGTGAAATTGACAGGATGGTTTGCGTTGCAGTTTGTGTGATCTCTTTAGCAGCACCAATAGTAAACATATTTTCCCCCTTATTTTAACAATGCAGGAATTAAAGCTGAAGTACTACAACCTGATGATCCAGGTGGACCAGCATGAAGGCTCTTACCTGTCTATCTGCAAACATTATCGAGCCATCTATGACACTCCCTGTATCTTAGAGGACAGCAGCAAGTGGCAACAGGTGCGTGAGCTCGGTTTTGCTTGTTTAATGTCAGTTGACTGTGGTTAAGTCAGCTGCTACAGGAAGTCAGGATGTTGTGCATGCAAATATGCAATGTCAACTATTAATCATTAATCACTATTATCTCATTTGGTTCATTTTGGTTAGATTTACAATCATATTTGCATTTGGGGCATTGTCGATTTGTGTCTGATTTTCTTAGTCAGTGGTTGAAATAAGACACAGATATTAATATGGTTTTCATGTACGTATTTCCAACTCCATTGTGTTTCAGGCCCTGAAGAGTGTGGTGCTGTACGTTATCCTCTCCCCTTATGACAATGAGCAGTCAGACCTCGTGCACAGAATCAGCACAGACAAGAAACTTGAAGAAATTCCTAAGTACAAGTAAGACAACCACGAGAAAATTGAGTCTATCAGATTGATCTGTCCTATGAGCGTGTATCTGTACCTTAGATTTGGTCCCTAGGACATCGTCAGAATTCGAATGTGCATTTTGGTTCTGCAAGGTTCAGATGTGGGTGTATTTTTATGCTTTCTTTTGTAGGGACCTTCTGAAACAGTTCACCACAATGGAGCTGATGCGCTGGACCTCATTGGTCGAGGATTATGGGAAGGAGCTGCGAGATGGTTCACCTGACAGCCCTGCCACGGACGTCTTTTCTTATTCAGAGGAGGGAGAGAAAAGGTGGAAGGATCTAAAGAACAGAGTGGTGGAGCATGTGAGTTGACACACCTATTGCCGCTTTCCCACTAGCGGCCCAGTTTGGTTTGGCCCTTGGAGGTTCGGCACCTGAACCAAGCTTGATTAAGAGAAATACTTTTCCATCACAACTGGGCCGACCATTTGAGGACGCGTCCTTAAATGCTGATTTCTTTTTATCTTCCTAAAAGAAAAGTTGACATTTTTTTCTCTTCACAAAACTTTTTTTTTTTTTTTATTGTGTTTAATGTTTTATTTATATTCACGTTTTGATTTAAATGTGACTCAGAAGCTCTTGGTACTGGTATGTATTAATGTTGTTCTGCTCGCTCCTCCAGAACATTCGAATAATGGCCAAATATTACACCAGAATTACAATGAAGAGGATGGCGGGACTCCTTGACCTCTCTGTTGATGTAAGTGGCACTTTTACTTGAAAGACTGTTACGTGTAATGCTCAGAAAAACACTAAACTGTAAGTTTATGACCATTGTCGAGTAAGATTTCTCTTCTATTGTACCAGGAATCTGAGGAGTTCCTCTCCAGCCTGGTTGTAAACAAAACCATCTATGCCAAGGTTGACCGACTAGCTGGCATCATAAACTTTCAGAGGCCCAAAGACCCTAATGATCTGCTCAACGACTGGTCACACAAACTCAACTCCCTCATGTCTTTGGTCAACAAGACCACACATCTCATTGCCAAGGAGGAGATGATTCACAACCTGCAGTGAACTGGCAACATGTCGCAGTTTTTGTCTTTTGGTTCATGTTTGTCTCTTTTTCTTCTGCTTGAATGTTTTTGGATTTGCAGTATATTAACTGTGAATGCAATGTCTCCCAAATAATTGGGGTGGAAAAAATCATTGGCAACACATAACCAGTACCTGAACATTTTTTTCAATTATTATTGTTATGCAGGTAATGCTGACAACACACGTTAGTAGTCCCATCATTAAAAGTGTGTCTCCAAATTAAAATTCCTATTCCCATTATTTCTATATTGAAATATGTCTAAAAATTTGAAAGTTTTTGCAGAGCAATGTAAACAATAAATCACATTTGGTTAACTGATGATACACTGTTTTTATTGTGACTGGATTACGTGATGAGTAGTAAGTTTGTTTAGAACTGCAGGAGGTGCACATATAGTTGTCTTTACTGTACTCCGAGCTCTGCTCAATCTGGATAAATCACTTTAAATCACCAAATTGCTTTTTGTCCCCCTTTCTGCAGTTACGCACTTTACAGCATATTTCATGAGTTTGACCAGAACGGGCTTGAATCGTGTCTGAAGAAAACCAATTAATTTTCCTTACAAATTGGCTGGCCTAGTCAACGATGTAGCTCAAGGCTGAATACAATTTCATTAAGATACATTTTGTATTTACATCTGCATGCACATTTAAGCCGATTTCAGTTACAGGGATCGTCTGAAAATCTTGATTAAAAAATGTCAAAACATTTATAGATGAACAAAAATGCCATTAAGAAGAGACTTTAGACAAGCTATATGGGTAGCTTTACATCACTCCAGTTTATCCTCTGTACAAAGTCAATATTTACACTTCTCATCTTTAAATTCTTTAGACATGCCTTTAGGTAACTGGGGGGCCCTTCCACAAGCCTCACCTTGCTTTGTCACAGCCTTACAAGTTCTTTCTACCAAGTCTAAGATCTGAACATCCCACTATGTTTTGCTAGTGGATTCAGGATGGCTTAGAGTGTAAAGCGAGGTAAACGCCAGCAATACCTTTTGATCGATGAGGAGAGGAGCAGAACACCCGTCCAGCTGTTAAACGTGGATGTGGTCCCATCATGCTTTGGGGTCATGTTACAGCCAGTGGAACATGCGTAGAGGTAGTAATGGATCCCATCACATTTCAACAAATTTTGGAAGTAAACGTATGATTAAAATGCTGAAGTTAAGAAGAGGATGGCTTCTACAAGTGGATACTGGTCCTAAACACACCTCAAAATCCATAACAGATGACCTCAAGAGGTGCAAATTAAAGGTTTTGCAATGGCCCACATTCTACTGATGTAAACATCATTTTAAAAACTCTGTGGACAAACCTCAGAAGAGCAGGAATCTCATATAACTACTGTAGAAGACTTTACAAAGAAGGGGGGGGGGGGGTTAAAAAAAATCCCTAAAACCAGACCTGAAAGCCCCTTTTGGTTTCTTGAAGACTTTTCACCTCTCCAAGAGTCTTCTTCAGAGCTGCAGTGACTTTCTCCAGTTTTGAAGAAGCATCTTGGAAGAGTGGTGAAAAGTCTTTAAGAAATCACAAGGAAGTCCAGTTTCTAGCAGAAGAGAAGATGTGTTTCAGTATAGCCTCCAAAAGCCTCCATTGTTGACCAAAAGTCTACAAACTACTAGTAGTAACAGACATGTAGGTGTTTTTCTTTACAAAGCACTGTTTACTAAGCCTAAAACATTAAAAAGTTGAAAATTTTAATGCGGTTAAACTACCAGAATTTATTTTTGAAAACTATGTTCAAAGGTTTTTATATTAACAAGCATAAATGACAAAATCCGTTTTATACATAGATTTGATAACAGTTACATTGAAAATAATTTATAGCTAGACATGCATACTAGAGGAGAATAGCACAAAATTTAAACGTGAAATAAAAGCCGGAATTGGAATGAAATTAAAAGACTGTTTAGGAAGCAGATGAACTCCCAGTGCAGAACTAAATGGGTTAGAGCTGAGATTCTCACCACCGTGAGTAAGTTTACCCGGAAGTAAGTCGGTGGCTTCAAAATAAAATGTCTCCGCCGCCGGACTCGATTTCAGCAAGGAAATTTATGCACAGTACTCGATCTGCTGTGTGCTATTAAAATATAGTGTGTTTATGTAGTCAAGATAATAACAATTGGTATCTCTAAAAATCTGTTTTTATTTTTGTCTTTTGTTAGAGGAGAAAGTTCTATTTAGTTGTAGTTATGTAGAAGGAAATACATGAACCATTTCACTGTTTAGGATTTAAAATGATACTATGCGTACGAAGGTGAAACATAAAAAACACATTAGAGGCAAGGATTCGACAGATATATTTAGATGTGAGTTGAAAATACAAATTGTTTCTGACTCCCGCCATGAATTTGGGAGTGCTGTATTTCGGTGAGCCTGAAGGGGGCGCCTGACCCCAAGTCTTCACTCAGACAGTACTGGATGAACCAACAGAGAGCTTTGTGCCGAAAACTAAACCCAACCTGTGTCAGACTAATGAATTAAAACGGCCCCACTTGAGAGGTAACTATTAACGGCGAGACGCTTGCCAGATATACCGAGTCTTTGATCGTAGTTTTATGTTTGTAGATGGATTATTATTGCATTTATTTAGGGGTGCTAAAACCACTGTGGAGGCAAGTTAGTGGTGTGAGAGGAGGGCTCAAGGCTACGGTAGCTGCCCTTCCTCCTGGAAACTAGCGGCAGTACAGAGCGATGCGTTAAAGTTGAAAAGACAGTAACAAGTAAATTAGCTTCGTTTTTAAACTTCACAAAGTTGTTGCATTTGTTTTAAACCTTTTTGTATTTTATTATGAGGTTGGTTATTTAGGCATATATTTTAATATACTTAACTTACGCCGGTGATTGTAGCTGGTGATGTGATGGGTACCTGAATAGTTTGAGGCCTAGGCTAGCAGAAGTGGGCTAACCAGTTAGCTTGAACTGCTTAAGTGTATTAGCTGCTAGCTGCTAATATTAGGTCCTCCCAGTAAAATGCCAGTGGTTATCCTCTGATGTTTGCTATCGAGCTAATTTGCTAAACAGTCTGACATACGCTAGGTGCTTGTGTTTTTGGATCGTTAATGGCACAATTTACCGTTTCACCCCTCTTACAGGGTCAGCTAATTTTTAGCCGTGGTGGTTTCTGGAGCTATATGATGACTGATTAGAAATTAACGCGAACTGTGGAGTTGATTTTAGCTGGCGTGCTTTAGCATGCGAGCTAATATGCACAATGCTGTAGTAATGTTGGTTTGGCTTTCTGCCCTAAAAGTATTCTAGACTGGATTATTATCCACTACAACTACACCATGCTATCAATTTTACTGATCGAAATATGTGGTTAACAAATGAAATTTAGGTTTTAAAATATGGTTTTTGATTAGTGGAATAGCATGTTGGCTTGAACTTTTGTTTTCTGACCCATAGAGGCCAGTAGAAGACCGTCTGGACAAGACACCAATGAGCATGGAGTTCCCACAACAGCAGAAAGCAGCGGGGGAAGGAAAAATCATTTATCCTCCCGGAGTGAAGGAGATCACTGATAAAATAAGCAACGATGAGGTCGTGAAACGATTGAAGGTACTGTGATGGCTATACATAGTTGGCATGCCATGGTAGTTCTGT
>BJFM01001646.1:74411-103655 GCA_016586285.1 Arothron firmamentum
TTTTTTTAGAATCTGACGTGGGTCAAGTCTTACAATATATGCTTTGAGCTGGAGGACTGCAATGAGATCTTCATCCAGCTTTTCAAAACACTGTTTTCTGTTATCAAGTAAGTTCTTTTTACTGGCTCTTTTTAAAAATGCTTTCTTCCCTCCAGGCATGCACGCCAAACAGCATTAGGACCTATTTTCAAGACATTACGGAACAGCAACAATTTCCTATGTTTTTCTTTATTCCTGTGCTTATCTGTAGTAACTTAACTTTTTGGTCTCTCCCACTGTCTCCACAGTAACAGCCATAACCAGAAGGTGCAGATGCACATGATGGATCTGATGAGTTCCATCATCATGGAGGGAGATGGAGTTACCCAAGAACTGCTGGATACTATCCTCATTAACCTCATTCCTGCACACAAGGTGGGATTCTCAGCCTTCCTTTGCATCTGGTTTTATTTATTTTATTTTTTTTAGTGATTAGCCTGCAATCCATTGAATATTAACAAGAGAATCTTTGTTTGTCACTTTAATGTTTGAGGGTTTCTTCTTCTTTTTTTTTTCCCCAGCCCCTGTGTGACCAAAGATAGCTTTTGACTGAAATCATAAATTAAGAATGATTGTCTGTCTGACTCTGGGCTGCTGCTACCCACCCACTACCCTATGAAATAATGTACTGAACAGTTTGGCGTCTGGCATTAAACCAGAACCCACAGTGGGCTCAAATATTCATTTAGTTAGTACATTTTGTTGCATGTCGGTGGACAGATGGATTGTATTAGAATATTCACCCCCAACTGGCCTCTTTCCTTTAGTCTTGGCCTGATTCCCTTAATGTCTTAACCACATTTGTTTAATTTATGTCTTTGTGGCCTGTAATAAAGTTCTAAGACTGCTAGAATCACAGTAGGAAGGGTGACATCTGGTGTCCAACTGACATAGAAGCATCAGATTTGAAAATTACAAAACTGCAGTGAGCATACTCTATCTTTTCTGATTTCGAACTGGTTTTGTGTATCATTGAAGACTTGGGCGGGGGGTTCACTGTTACTTGACATAATCAACTGATTTTTACCGTTTTTTTGTAACAGAATCTGAATAAGCAAGCATACGATCTCGCCAAAACTCTGTTAAAGAGGACTGTCCAAACCATAGAAACATGCATTGCAAATGTAAGTTGCTGATACAACTCATGCTTTTCCACATGGTGTTGATTCTATTATATATAACATGATAATACAAGTTTTTCTTTCCTTTTCTCAGTTCTTTAACCAGGTTTTAGTGATGGGCAAGTCATCAGTCAGTGACCTATCAGAACACGTCTTTGATCTCATCCAGGAACTGTTTGCTATCGACCCAATGCTGCTTACTTCCGTCATGCCACAGCTGGAATTCAAACTAAAGGTTAATCCGAACAACATAATTAATCCACAAACAATGGCTGATCTCAATTTAGATCAAGTAAACATGTCTAAATATGACTCACCGAAGTCTACATAAAGTCGCTTTGATTTAAGAACAGTTTGAAAAGCTGTTCAATGGAGTGCTCGTAATCATTAAGCTATATTTGCCTCCACCAGGGGAGGAGTGGGAGCTTATGTGTCAGCCGGCGTTTTTTGGGTGCAAGTCACAATATGTGGGGAAATGAGCTGCTTGGGAAGACCTGTATATTTTACTGGAAGCACAAGTGCTTCAGGCTTCCAGTAAACATACCACAAATCTATGCAACTCTGTGTTTGTCAGTCTTGACGATATACAAAAGGCTGCTTTTGTAATATTTTAGCATTTTTTTTCCCCCCGCTGCTGTCAGTTAAGTTATTTTCTCTTTCATTGTCTTCCCATTCTTTTTTTTGTTTTCCCCTCTGCACCTGCACCGTAGAGCAACGATGGCGAGGAGCGTCTAGCTGTTGTGCGATTGCTGGCGAAGTTATTTGGGGCCAAAGATTCAGAGCTGGCATCACAGAACCGACCGCTGTGGCAGTGCTTTTTGGGGCGGTGAGTTACTTGTGTGTTTAATGTCGGGCATATGCACAAAATACAGCCTAATTCTAAACATTTTATTTGGTGTGAGTGATAGAACAAGTGCTTAGTTCCGGTTTTCATGAAGTTTCTGATGTTTTTCCTCAGGTTCAATGACATCCATGTTCCAGTCAGGCTTGAGTGTGTAAAGTTTGCGAGCCACTGCCTCATGAACCACCCAGACCTTGCCAGAGACCTGACGGGTGAGAGCATTTCCATTTTTTTCTGCCTCTGTCACATCATTTGTAATTTCCCAACTACGTTTCTTTTCCTTTTTATTGTTGTCCTTCACCCATGTCTTTACATTGTCCAATCAGAGTATCTGAAAGTTCGGTCCCATGACCCAGAGGAAGCCATCCGTCATGATGTCATTGTCACCATAATAAATGCTGGGAAGAAAGACCTCAACTTAGTTGATGATCAGCTGTTGGGCTTTGTACGGGATAGGACCTTGGACAAAAGGGTGAGACAAGCACATCATAGGACAGTGCTGCAGAAATCACTATATTTTTCATTCTTGAAGATATCAAAAATAACTTTTCTGACTTGAATCTGTGTCTGTGCTTTCTGATCTTCCCAGTGGCGAGTGCGTAAGGAGGCCATGATGGGTTTGGCTCAACTTTATAAGAAATACTGTCTGCACCACGAGGCTGGGAAAGAGTCGGCCCAGAAGATCAGCTGGATCAAAGACAAACTGCTGCACATCTACTATCAGAACAGCATCGATGACAAGTAAATAAACGTGTAAATGGGAGCCATCCATCCATCCACCTTCTACTGCTTATCTGAGGCCGCAGCCTAAGCAGGGAAGCCCAGACTCCCCTCTCCCCAGCTACTTTGTCAAGCGTCCTGGGTCTCCCCTGGCGCCTCCTACCGGAGGGACGTGCCCGGAAACCCCTCAACAGGGAGGCGCTCGGGTTCACTTTTTAAAGCACATGAATTCAGATGAATGCTGTTTAACTTGCTGGTCGAACCAATACACCAGCTATACTAGATCATAAAAGAAGTCCTAGTTTAATAGATTGAAATTAAAAACTTGATTTTTCTAGCAACTTTTAAGGAGGGATCAAGGAAAGCAACAGAACAGAAAGAAACCAAAAAAACCTTTTGGAAATGCTCACTGAATGGACCTGTTTTGAACTCCGACAGCAGAAATATTCTTCATTTTTAAGGTCTGAATTAAGGCCATCATTACCAGGGTTTACACATTATGGTCACAGGAATGGTGAAGGTTTTTCAAATGTGACACCAGGCTTTAGTTAAATTCTTTTTTATTTGTCCAATCATTTTTTCAGCTGCCAACAAGCCTAGTTTAAATAAATCTTCCTTTTTCAAAACTTCTCATCATAAATTGCAACACCAAACAACTATGTCAGGATGATGATACAATAACCAGGTGAAAATTTTAAACCTAGTAGCACATTTATCCAATGTGCCGTCATCTATTATTACTTATTTGCAGTTGGAAGAGGAAGTGTTCAAGAACAAAAAGATCAGTTCTGTGTACTTCACCCTGAAGACAAAATGTGCATGTCTTAAAATTTTAGCTTTTTTTTTTTTTCAGTCCAAATGTTGACTGACAAATGTTCATAATCACCATTGAGGTTTTCTCTTTGCGGTAGGTTGTTAGTTGAGAAGATCTTTGCTCAGTACATGGTCCCTCACAGCCTCGAAACAGAGGAGAAGATGAAGTGTCTGTACTACTTGTATGCCTGCCTGGACACTAACGCCGTCAGGTCAGAACCCTACAGTCTCAGCCATTTGGATTGTTGTGACCATGTTTTAATTTTCTTTCCCTATGTAAAGAGATTTTACCTAAGAATTCCTACTCATAGGCTGCACACCTGGATGCACACATGCATCCCAACTTTAATGAATGGTTTTATTTCCAGAGCTCTGAATGAGATGTGGAAGTGTCAGAACATGTTAAGAGGTCTGGTGAAAGAGTTGCTGGACCTCCACAAGCTGCCAGTGGTGAGACTATTATTGACAAACTAAAGTCCCGCTCCATTCGTTCTTCTCTTGTCTTTAATATTCTGTACCTACATACACTATTGACATTTTCCTCTTTTTTACTTTTTTCATTGTCAGTCTGAGGCCAACAACACAGCTATGCTTGGGAAGCTGATGAGTATTGCCAGTAAGGAAGAAGTAATATTCCATTTCCCTCCATGTATACGGACTTTTTCTTATTCAAAAGGGTGTTTCACGCTTACAGAGAACTTGCCAGATGCTGGGAAAGCTCAGGACTTCATGAAAAAATTCAACCAGGTTCTTGGCGAGGATGAGAAGCTCAGACTCCAGTTAGAGATGCTAATCAGTCCCACCTGCTCCTGCAAACTGGCTGAAACCTGCGTGGTGAGCAGATATTACTTTTATACAGAAAAGAGGTGACTTTAAATCAAGTAGATTGTTTTGACTGGGCTGTTTTTGTGTTTATGAGCTAATGTGATTCATTAGTGCCGGCGCAATTATTATTCTGAACCCTCCATCCATGTTTAGGTTTTATTAGTTTTACCAATTCATTTTAAGATTCACTGAATACCAGATTTTCATGTGTTTTTTTTTTAAAGCCCACATATTAACTCATGAGTGTTTATGAGTGCCGTTTCTCCTGTGTGCAGAGAGAGATCACTCGGAAGTTGACGTTTCCCAAACAGCCTACCAACCCATTCCTGGAGATGGTCAAATTTCTTCTGGAGCGCATTGCCCCTGTCCACATTGACTCTGAGGCCATCAGGTCAGGAAAAAAGCATCCTGACTTTTTTCATAAAACAACTTATGGTTGAGGTTAATGAAAAATGGTTCAGGTTAATGAAAAATGGCCATCGTTTATTAATTTTGATACCAGGAAAAGAAGGAAAAACTGGATTTAAAAAAATATTGTTATATACCAAT
Source organism: Arothron firmamentum (assembly GCA_016586285.1). Classification (NCBI taxonomy): domain Eukaryota; kingdom Metazoa; phylum Chordata; class Actinopteri; order Tetraodontiformes; family Tetraodontidae; genus Arothron; species Arothron firmamentum. The sequence continues at coordinate 79,320 of BJFM01001646.1, forward strand.
ATTTCTTACGCAGAACTGCAATAAAGACAGGCAGATAGTCCGACCATGGGGGTTTCCCTCTCATAGTAACACTAAAGTACTTCATTGTGTGGTTGTGTAATAAAACAGGCTTTTCTCATTCACTGAGACACCTAGTGGCAGTAAAGTGTACCTGCAGGCATCAGATGAGAGGACCGTTCAGTCCTTCATGACATGGAAAAACATGAAACTAAACGCACGTTTAAACTACTTTGGCTTTTATGTTTTATGTGTTTACTAATGTTCTGAGTAGAGCAGTGGATTTATTAAGATTAATTTATTCTCATATATAATTGCGTTTCACTCTCTTAGGGCAAAAGACTCATGACAGAGAGCAACTTTCAGTTTTAGCATGTGTTAGATTTAAACTAAGAAACAGATACAGTGTTGAGAATTTCTGCCAACAAGTAGTGAGGGAGCACCAGTCCTTGCCATTATGTGGAATCATGTATGTGCTGCACTTAGATTAATCAAATTGAAATTTTTAATCAAATTATCAATCAAAGTTAATCTGGATTAACGCATGAATTATGGCAGCCCTAGTTCTGAGATATGAGAAATGTCTAGATTACTTATGTTGCAGACAAAAACTTCATGTAGTGTATTTATTTTAGAATTTCTGCTTTTCAGCGCTCTGGTGAAATTACTCAACAAGTCTATTGAGGGCACAGCTGATGATGATGAGGAGGGTGTCACCCCTGACACAGCCATCCGCTCTGGCCTGGAGCTACTCAAGGTACTGTTCTAAAATCAATAAAATGTCTGCAGCTAATAAATAATAAACATAGCGGACTTTGTCTTTACAAGAACAGCAGGATTAATGAATTAAATGAAAAGCTCATTTTATGTCATGTCTTCTAGGTCCTTTCATTCACCCATCCCACAGCATTCCACTCCGCTGAAACCTACGAGTCTCTGCTTCAGTGTTTGAAGATGGAGGATGAAAAAGTGGCAGAGGCAGCCATCCAAATTTTCAGAAACACGGGCCAGAAGATTGAGACAGAGCTACAACAGATCAGATCGTAAGAGATAAAAATCTTACTCTTTATTCAACAATTTAACAATGTCTGGATGAGGGTTTTTTTTTTTAAAGATGAGAACAAAACTTCACTGATTTGAGTCAGCACCTGGACCTAGACAGTATTTCTAATATAGTTTTTTTTGTGTGTTTGCATCAGAACTTTGATTCCTATCCTGCATCAGAAGGCCAAGCGTGGAACTCCTCACCAAGCCAAACAGGCTATTCACTGTATTCATGCAATCTTTAACAACAAGGAGGTGCAGCTGGCACAGATATTTGAAGTAAGTTACTAATCTAATGGCGTCCGAGACCACACAGCTCTCTCTCTGCATCACATTGTTTTTTTCCTCTTGACATCCTGGTTCTCTGTACCTCTTCTTCCCTCCCCCACCAGCCTCTGTCACGTAGTTTGAATGCCGATGTCCCTGAGCAGCTCATCACTCCGCTTGTGTCTCTTGGTCATATCTCCATGCTGGCCCCAGACCAGTTTGCCTCACCAATGAAGTCGATTGTGGCCAACTTCATTGTGAAGGACTTGCTGATGAATGACAGGGTGTGTGCAGCTCACACCATTTACAGACAGTTGTATGTGTGATTGAATGTTTCAAGCTAAAACCTTTTTTATATTTATCTTTCATACCTACAGTCAGCTGGAGATAAGAATGGAAAGCTTTGGACTACTGATGAAGAGGTGTCACCTGAAGTCTTGGCTAAAGTAAGAGGCAGACATGAATGTGATGTTTGTTGTGGCGCGGTGTTTATTTAATGGCTGCAGTCAGAGATATAGAGATTTTAAGCTATAAAGATCCCACTTCGCCGCTTATTAAATCATTTCTTTGCCTACAGGTGCAGGCCATCAAGCTACTGGTACGTTGGTTATTAGGAATGAAGAATAACCAATCCAAGTCGGCAAACTCCACCCTGCGGCTGCTGTCAGCCATGCTGGTCAGCGAGGGAGACCTCACCGAGCAGAAGAAGATCAGGTAACTGCCTTACTGCACCTCCACTCTGCTGAACGACCTCAGAGCTGTTCAGTGAGTTAAGATGCTTGTGCGCTAATGGAAAACCAGTTTTGCTGGTGGTGTTTCTGTATGTCTTGCTAGCATGTCTTTGCTCTTTCATCTTCTTTGCAGTAAGTCAGACATGTCCAGGCTGAGGTTGGCAGCAGGCGGGGCCATTTTAAAGCTGGCTCAGGAGCCCTGTTACCATGACATCATCACACCTGAACAGTTTCAGCTCTGCGGCCTCGTTATCAACGTCAGTCCCTCTGTCTGTTGTGTTTGGTTGCCATAAAGTTGAAATGATGTGTCTTTGAATTTAGTTTAAGCTTTAGTTTGGTGAATGCTAATAGCTGTGTTTCTGTGCGCTTGCCTTACATGCAGGATGAGTGCTATCAAGTCCGTCAGATCTTTGCTCAGAAGTTGCACTTGGCTCTTGTCAAACTACTGCTGCCCCTCGAGTACCTGGCTGTTTTCGCCCTGTGTGCCAAGGACCCAGTGAAGGAGCGCCGCGCTCATGCCCGACAGTGCCTCCTCAAAAACATTTCCGTCCGCAGAGAGTACATTAAACAAAACCCACTTGCTCAGGGTCAGTATCCTATGACGATAGGCATATATTTGATTCATTTAGCTAGATTTGTAGATTAGTGGGTTAATCCTTCTTCTAGCATGGAAACTTATTTGTATTTGAATATTTAGATTAATATGCATGTTTTATTGTAGCTTCTTCCAAAGTTGAAGACACTGGTTATTTTTTTAAATTTTTATTCCTTCTCTTACCACAGAAAAACTTGTGTCACTCCTTCCTGAGTATGTTGTTCCATATATGATTCACCTTCTGGCACATGACCCAGATTTTACAAAACCACAAGAATACGATCAGCTCAAAGACATCAAAGAGTGAGTACTGGCTGTTTGGTTTTGTTACTGTGAAAAAAAATACATCAAAATGGCTTGTCAGACAACACGTGAGAGTGTTTGTGTTTGGATGTGTAGGTGCCTCTGGTTTATGCTGGAAGTGCTGATGACCAAGAATGAAAACAACAGTCACGCGTTTCTCCGAAAGATGGTTGAGAACATCAAGCTGACCAAGGATGCGCAGTGTCCTGACGATGCTAAGGCCAATGAGGTTAACACACCTTTCACTTGGGGTTAAAAAAGCAAATTGGGAGGAGTTTGTAGAAGTAACACTCAAGCTTGAGTTTCAGTTCTTCTGTTTGATATGATAAAGACACGCAGATGGAAGCGATAGCTCATCTGTAGCACAGAAGGTTTTGAGTTACAGATCATTTTTACATCTGTATAAGATGATTAACAGGGTGCCGCTGTCACTGTTTTCATTGCTGTGTCTGTTTCATGTCGCAACTACAGAAGCTGTACATCGTCTGTGATGTCGCCCTCTTTGTTATCGCCAACAAAAGCACTGCATGTCACCTGGATTCGCCCAAAGAACCTGTCCTGCCCGCGAAATTCTTCCTCCTACAAGACAAGGCAATACACGCACTCCTATACCAGACAACATTTAGAAATCAAGTTAAAAAACAAAGTTATTTTAATTTAGATGAATATAAACATGCTTGCGATTACATGATATTGTTGGTGTTGGTGTTTTAACAGCTTAGGCTAATTTTTTCCCCCCAAATTCTTTTCAACAGGATTTCAAAAATGATAAAGAGTATCTGTCAACAGAGATGAGACAGTTACTGCTCACTGGAAAGGTAAATAAAAGAAATTCTTCCTGAAGTTGTTAGCTGCTCTTAGTTTAAGTTGCTGAGAATTCAATTTATTTGAGGAAAAAAAATGGGTGGATGTTATAAGTTTAACTCACTTCAGATACATAGAGTATTTACACAAACTGTCTGAAACTAGAATTCCTCTGTTTCTGTTTTCACGCAGCCAAAACCAGCTCCAGTGTTGGCAGCTGTGAACAAACCCATCACAGTACCAGGGAAAAGGGTCTTCCCGAAGACACCCGCATCCTCAAACACAGTCACCAACACCAGCACAAACTCCAGCCCACTGAGCTCCTCAGCCATCAAGAAGAACAGGTATGGTCACCATGCTTGCACACACACACACGCACACACACCCACACACGTGTTTGGTTTAACCGACGTTGTGGTTGGTGTCTTCAAACAGCAACGCCACCACAGAGTCATCAGCGCAGGAGAACAACGAGAACCCAATCATTAAGAACGAGGTCAAGAAGGTAAAGTTTTTCTAGCAGCAAGCGCACGTACAGCATTGGTACAGCGAGTGATTTTAAGCGAGAGTTCCTCATCTGACTCAGGTGGAGCCGAGTCAGAACGCCGCCCCCAAGGCCGAGATCGAGACGCCACCCGTCAAACGTCGAGGCCGTCCACCCAAATCAGCAGCTGCCGCCTCTGGGACGGCCGAAAAAGGAACTCCGACGAGCGGAGCAGGCCGAGGAAGGAAACGGGCGGCCGACTCCAACTCGTCAGCGGACTCGGTCAACAGCAAAGTGTCAAAGCAAAAGAACGAGGAAGGGTCAAAGAGACAGATTGACTTGCAAAGGTAAAGAAAAATTAGTAGTGTTGTTGCAGAACATACATTAGAATTACTGATGGCTAATGCTAATTTTAGAGCAAGAGTCGGTTGCTTTAAGAGTCTCCTGATCCGGACATCTTTTTTTTGTGACAAAGTGAAAATCTGGGGAGACAGAGCTGTAGGGACAGTTGACTTGACTCTGGGCAGGACACTGACACTCAAATACCATCAATACCTGCGTTGAAGAAAGCAAAATGTCCTTTATTTGTCCAAATTGTATATCTTTTGGCTGATCCGTTCGTAGCATTGTCAGATTTTGGTGAACGCTCTGAGCTGAGTAGTTTATTTTCTACCATAACCTCTGCAGTGATACCTATACTGTAGCAGATGGTGTAGAAACAGTAGCACATAACCCGTCAGGGTGTGAACATGTCTTTAAAATGAAGACATTTGTGGAGAAATTGGTCAACCATCTAATGCTGTTACTTGGGCTCCATCACCACGGTAACGCTGCTTAGGCATAAAGAGGGAAAGGAGCCATAATATCAAACCGTTCACAAGAGAAATACATTGAATTATCCAAGTCAACAAGCAAAAGGTGGTTGTTGTTTTGGTTTTCTAATCTGTGATTTTTTTCGTCTGATCCAAACTTTCAGGTAAAGCGGAGTGAAGGTGAAGCGGATACTGTTGGAAACAGGCCAGACTCTTCTACCCTTCCAGTCCTACACAAGGTGGTCCTCTCTGACTCTTTACACTTTCCTGGACACTTCATGGACCTTTCTTAAAACACGCATACATCCATGAGCAATCATGCACCAGTGACATTCTAGAAGGTTTTAAAAACATTGTAGTCATAATTTGAAGCTCATTGTATGTAGGTCTTACTTTAAAAAAACTTTTAAATTTTTTTTCCCTTTGTGTTTGTTGCTCTTTGCTTCTTTTGTGGAGCCATTTTTATGAAAAAAAAAAAAAAAAAGATGGACATTTTACAAACGTTGTAACCTGATAATGATTGCTTATTAAATTCCTTGGAAAAAAAAAATCCATTACGTGTCCTCTTCCTCCTCAAGTCACAATATTTTGATTTTGGTTCAAGCTTTCAAGTTCTCATCTGGGATTTGTGAATTTGATAAAAACCAGTCTGTAAATTTTATATATCAACTGTAATGGTTGGAAGGGCATTATTTCCAGTATGTTTCAGCAGCATCACACTGGTAGAGCTTATGGTTTTTTTCCCCCCACATATAAAAACATGACTTTGAATGCATAACTATCCCTGTACAATTATGTGTTCAGGGTTTTTAATACCATCAACTGTAATTTTATTAGGTAATACTTGTTTTAAGCATTGAGTGACGGCAACCTTGCGAGGTTTCATCGAGATTTATATTTGTAGTTAATGTATGCCTCTTCTAATATTTGAGTTTGTTCAGAAAATAAATGCTTTTAGTATTCATGGTGAAATGAACTTGTCTTGGTCACCATGTGTATGAAGGGCAGTCCCCCCCCAAAAAATAGACCAAAGTTGATTTCCCAGGTTTTTTTAATCAAAGGAGCATAACACTTTCACAATAAATAACCATGCTTTGTATACTGCTGATGTCCATATAGGAAACTAAGGAGAAAAAAGAGCCTAAAACAAAATGGAGAACATGAGATGCAACAGCCCTGTTCTTAATTCTTCGTGCAATATTGTACAACACTGAGGGGGGGTCTCTTCTCTCAAAAAAATATAGATCCAGCCATCAATGTTGCACTGTTCCAATAAGGAGATCGCTCTTTGTCAAGAACCAAACTATTTACAAAAGATGCAGATGCCGTGTGGGGCCGACCCCCTGATTATGAACTCGTTTTTGGCTCTGGAGAGGCACACCACAACAAAACCGAGCTCGGAGCAGAGAGGACGATTTCATGCGAGGATTCACCGATGCCAGCGGCTCTGCGCTGAGCATTTTAGTCCATGTACCTTAATATGCATGGAAAACCTGCCCGCCTGCCGTCTGCTTCATAGAGTTCCAGCCTCTTTCACTGTGCGCAAGACATCCTTCACGAACCTCCATGAAGAGTTTTTTATTTGGCTGTGGTTTTAAGAAACCGAGGACATCACTGACATACCTCTCAATAAATATTAGTGTGTAGTGCCTAAATGATTACTTTGAAGTCACGGCGGAGGCCATGACTGACAATAAATTGTCTAAAAATACATTGCAGCTTTAAAATCACAAATGGCTTTCAGAATCACATCTCTCCTTGGAGCTGCCTCAAGGTCAGTGTCAGCGGAGAACAGCAGTGACGTCTCTTGCAATGCATTCAGCACATTGAGGAAAAAAAAAAAAAGAAAAAACTTTGGTTCCCTACAATCAGGCTGTTCAGGATCATCCTGCATCTCTGAAAAGGTCAACGGGTGTCAACCGTCAACCCGCATTTGGCCAAATAAACCAAGGCAGTATTAAATGCTGTGTGTGTGTGTGTGTGTGTGAGGACAACAAAAGACATGAGGTTAGACAGCGGTGAGGGAGAACCGGGGTTGTTCTGAGGGCCTGAGCTGACAATAGGACCAGAAGTTTGGCTGTTCCGCTTCCTAGACAACACTCTAAAGGAAAAAAAAAAAAAAAAAGTACTACAGCACATTCAGAAGTTTCTGTTGGGTCACAGAAGCTTAAAGTTATCTTCATGTCACTGTAAACTCAGCATAGTTGATATTGAAAATAAATCGTTTCAGCATGGCGTGTATATTCCATTGTATTTCTCAAATGTACGCACATCTATTTACAGACATGTCTTTTTTTTCCTTCCGTGCACCTGTGAAAATGTTGGAGGATTCCGAACTTTTTAACAAGTCTAAAGAAGGGGGGAAAAAAATAACAAAACATGCACATTCAAACATCTGCGCATGAATGAAGTATTTATGATAACCACTCAGAAGAAAACAATTTACTTTGCCCCGCAGTACCTTCTCCAGTCACGTTTGTTTCCTCCATGAGACATTAGTGATACATGTCCACAAAAGAAAAACCTGCTCAAAGGTCCGACTGATCACTCAAAGTGGCGCGCTGTGAGAGCAAAGCTTCTTGGGAAATCCACCAGGGTGAACTTACAGTATTTGCTTTTTTTTTTTCTTTTTTTTTTTGGTAACTTTCAGCATTCATAGGACTACAGAGCATGGAAGACAAATGTAAGCCTGGGATACCCTCGACGGGCTACCCGGGTGGAAGGAAAGACTGAATAGTGAAGGCAGATGGAGTCAGACAGGCAACAGGTTGGTGAGAGTTTGCCGTCGCTACTGCTGTCAAGTCTATAGCAACGCCGAGGATGGGGGATGGTTCAGACTGTGGCGGTGAACGGCGTGTAATGAAAGGCAGTGGTGGAAGAGCGCTGGGGAGTAGCGGGTGAAGACTGATGGAGGGAGTTTGCGATCCTCACACCTGGATGGGTTTCAGTTACTGAGGAGTAGCTCTGTGGCCGTTTCCACGTCCCAGGATTTTGACGACAAGGCCGCTATTACTGCATTCTGCACGCAAGGAGGGACAGATCTAAGATGCTGTAATCCACAAAATGATTTATACAAATGGAATAAAAATATTGATGGGATATAAACTGATTTTTCATTTTCCGCAGAAAACCAGATCACTTCTGCACAAGCAATTAGCACAATTTTCTCTTATTTGGTTGCTTTATCATATCTTTTCACTGTATATACTGATTATACATTTGTTTGAGTTATTTTTGTCCTTATTGCGATATAATTAAAATTCAACATATTCTCCCCACTGCATACCATCACTGACAAATTGACACATATTACTGTTTCACAAAACTTGTTTGCAAAAGGGTTCTGACCTTATCAAAGCCCATTGCACACAATTTGTCGATCTTGCGTGTGTAGTCAGGACTAGAGATGGGAGCGCCTGCGTAGATGTGAGACCACAACCGAGCGGTCTGTTTGAACATTTCTGGGTTCTGCTTGTACTGGGGATGCAGAGAGAAAACTTAGTAAGCACAGCTCCATAACACAAAAACCAACGGCAAACCGAAACATGAATTATAGTGTCGAAGAATACACATTCTCACCTGGTTTGCTACGACTGCATCCTGTGGATCATCTGGTTCTGCAGCAGCCAGGAGGGCCTGTAGTGACAACAATACTGTTCGCAGGGTCATAGCAGCTGCCCTGAGTGACAGATTCAGATGTTACCCCAAGAACATTTAGTACAACTGGTCGCTGCATTTTGATGTGTCTCACTCACCATTGATCTTTTAAAATGTCCAGACATATTGCTCCTGTCACAGAACTTATATTAGGATGCCAGATTTTCGTGATAAAACGCACCTAAGGTTTTTAAAAAAAAAAAAAAAAATGATTTTTTTTTTTTTTTTTAATCATTGTTTACTTGTAATGAGGCACTGCTATGTAACTACTTCAGATTGGACACACGGACATGACAGACCTGATCAGAAAACACATAAATGGTCATAGTATTTCTCTTAAATGATTGTATTCTGTATTAACAGCAGGAAACAATGATTGTTGTAATGCTGATACAAGAAAAAGGTGTGTAAGATTACCCACTATAGAATGAAAGAGAAGCAAAGAATACAGAGTAAGTACGGCAGATATCACAGAGCTTACCTTAGGTGGATTAAAAGGATAGGTTTCTGGAATTTTTATTTCAAGATCATATCTGCCACCTTTGAAAGAATAAAATGAATGATTTAATACTGCAAATGACGTGATCTGGTCACTGATATTTTGCAGAGTCATTATAATGAAGATGAGAGAGAGAATACCTTCATATGGTGTATCTGGTGGACCGGCTATCTCCCCCCTCAGCTCCGTGAAATTATCACCGACCAATTCTACTTTGATCTGGTTCTTAATTGTCTGCGATTTGGACACATAACAGTAGATGGAATCATTATCTATTTTGCCAGCGTTCACTGTGTTTTGACGTATCAAGAAAGAAACAATACCATTAAAATTGACAGCAAAAGAAAAAGTATCTTTCTTTTATTTGTGTTGTTTCAAACGCATGACTTACACTTTGTTGAAAACGACAAAGTCGGTCGGTTGCTGAAAAACATTTGTACCTGGGCTAGCCGCAAAGAGCTGGTATCCGAGCTAGCAAAAGTTAATGATGGACTAACTATACCATGATTTGGCTTGTGCTATGATTAATAACATCACAGTTTTGATTATAGAACCACTAAAAACCACAGCCAGAAGTCTTAGATGAGAAAGGCTAAACACATTTGCCCAATCATAAACGATGAAGGTTTAGCATAACAACATAAGCTAACGCTAACTGTGGGTGACATGTCAAAATAACCCAACTTTTATTTGGCTTAAACCTGCTAAACCAAATTCCAAGCGACTATTTTACACTGAACAAAAGAAAAACCTCATAAAAGAGGCATGCTATTCGTACAGGGTCCGGTAGGTTCGGTTAGGAAGTGACTCAAATGTGTATGGTATTGTTTGATATTAGAGGGCCTCTTAGTTGGGAAAACTGAATCCCCGGTGTTTCCTGAACACACACCTGACAGGACAGGAGAGGATCGACCCGAAACTGAGACTAAGCCAAAGCTAAGGAAAGTTCTCCTGGCCAGGCCTGACGTACAGTAACAGGGTTTGAATCTGATGTTAGCAGAGGTAATTTGGATCTCTGTCCACACCATTTACATCCACTTTAAATTAAAATTTACCCTAACCGACGCGAGAAACAAACAGAATCATAGCAATAAAAGGGGATTTTTAACGTTACCGCACCTCTTCGCTTTTGACAACTTCTTTGAACTCCCGCTTGATCCGTTGGACCGCGATGTTGGCCATTGCTGTGTCTGCTGATCTGCTCCTGCCTGCAAGGAAGACCTGGGGCCTCTTTCCCTGCGTGTTCCGTACGTTTGGAGAGTGCCAACTCCTTTCACTTTAACCGTCCAGCGTTTTCTTTTCACTTCAGAGGCAGCTCACCGTCGGTTGCCAGTCAGCGCTCGGTACTAATAAGCCCAGAACATAAACTCAAAAGGGCATTTCAACGAGGCATATACTGGAAGTTCTCCATAATTACTGGTGAGGGTGAGCCTCAGTGAAAGGATTGCCGATTACTGGTTGAGACGGCAGATGATGGAACATGATTTCGATAAGATAATCATGGTATAGATCATCTTACTTTAATGGAGGTTGTTGAAATTAATGGGTCAATCGTAGTAAGCTGATCAGAGGGTAAATGATGTAATAAGTTGCTTTAATGATCAAAACAAGGGTCAAAGGGGCTCACATCTTTTGATCTTCATATTTGCTGTAGGCCCTTCATAAGGAATTCATGTCAAGGAGGAAAATTCATGGTTTTTCCCCTTTTTGTAAACAAAAGATGTGCTTGACCACACAACAGCCCACTGTAGTGGGAAAAGTTTTGGACAATTATATTTTACTTTGATTTTAAAATGTAATTAGATTTTCATTTAGAGCAATGAGTTATTGTCAGTCAGTAAAACGTTTGTCTCAAATTATGGAAAACCAGTTTTGCATTTTATAAGGTAAGATGCTTCATTTGTCACTGCACAGCAAGATACAACGAAACTTCGTTTTATGTGCTTATTCTTATTAGACATTAACTGGTTCAAAATAGAGTTGGCCTTTGTGTACAAATGGAATATGTTAGAAAATTAATGTTTGCAGAAATCAGTCTATTGTAAGACAGGTTGACTAGATATTACAAACAATACTACTGCATGTTAATAGGGAATGGTCATCGGGTCAGTATCTCAGTGGCACTTTGGTTACAGAACTGCCGAGAAGTTGGGATTCCGTCCAGCTGATGACAGACGATTGCATTGTTTGTTTACTATCCACACTAAACTGTCCTCAAGTCCCGCCTACCTTTGTTTGGACCAATCCTAAATAGAAAGAAACGCCCCGCTAAGTTCCCGGATGTTGCTCACGTGTAGCAAACAAAACAGACGTAGTGGCGGAAGTGAAGTGCAGTCAAGGCCTTAGAAACATTTTTTTTCATCTATAAATCCCAGGTAGGTCTGTTTTTTAGTGCCTATTGCTGTCACGTCTATTTTTACACAAACGATCATAGTAAGGGTTGAAGAAAAAAGATCGCGGAGCGATCAGGCTTGGCTTGACTTGGTACCTCGAAGCATCTCCAACATTAGCGATTTGTTCCAGAGTTATACTGTGAGATTAAACCTGTCGTTCAATGGCTCTCAATGCGTGATTCGTCCGATTAATATCATAAATGTACATTAAGTCACTCGAGGAAAAAATCGTCATGTCATGTTTAAGAGAATGCTGTGTGAAAAATAAACGAAAACCAACAAAAATCAGCACTTTTCCATTTTTCGATGTCGATATATTAAATGTTGTCATTCAGAAACCGTGCATTCCAAATGTTTGTTAATGGAAATGTGGAAAAAGAAGGAAAATCAAGAAATAAATGTCAGTATTACTCCAAAAATGCAATGTCTGGCTGGTTTGATGGTAACAATAAATGTTATATAATATAATAACTAAAAAAACATTGCCTGTTGTGTAGTATTTTGAAATGTATATTTCTTTATTCTCTGGTTCATTCTATTTACTATGTCTTCCATGCAAAGCTAAAATTGGTAGAATACACTTAGACATCTACATAAGCCAAAATTATTAAAATTTGTGTAGTGTAATGTTTTCATGTAGTTTTAACAATTATTAACAATTTCATTATTGTATAGATAAGTCTATATTACAAGTTGTAAGTCAGAGTCAAGTACACACTTCAAAAGTGTGGAATTACTTGGAAATTTTCATCATGACTTTAAAAACTTTTCTGCTGATCAATGCTGTGCACTTTCATTTTCCGTTTTCAGTGATTTCTTCTTTTTTTAAAAAAACAATCATATGATTGTCTGTTGCCTAATGCCAAGTTAGTGCTGAAATCAAGTCCTGGCATTGTATCGGCTTTGTTTGTCTTAAAGTATGAGGAACTAGACAATACCTAATTATGAAAATACTAGCCAGTCATCAAAATACCTTTTTCTTTAGATATCCGTAAATTCTGAATTGCCCTAATATATTATAAAAAAATCTTGCCACATATTTACACAGAAGCAGTTGTGACAGCACTCCTTTTTAAAACAATAATCACAGCAGTGTAGCATATTCACAGAGGCTGCTGACTTCCTGAATGAGCAGTCGCCTCCCTTCTCATGGGCGTATCTATGAAATAAAAATTGAGCAAAGCACTGATGATAGGTTGCATTTTCTCACTTGTTCACATGTATCTGTGTTCCTCACAGCTTTTTTCTCTCATTCCAAGGTCGTGCAAAAATGGCAGAAGGTGGCTTTGACCCCTGTGAGTGTGTCTGCAGCCATGAATATGCAATGAGGCGTCTCCTAAATCTGGTAAGATATGCAACTCTTTTTACTTAAAATCTGAACTATGGAAACTGATTTTTAATCACTGCATCCTGATTCTGCTGTTTAAAGTAAAAATATTTCCTCTGAAAATGTGGGAAAACACTTTGAGAGAAACCAAATAGCAAGTGCATTATGCCTGCAACTTTCCATATAAGGGGACTATAAACAGGACTGACCGTGAAACATATCCTGGATCCTGTTCAGTGTTTGTCTTTAGTTTCAAAACGCTGTGGGTTTAACTCTACCGCGTTGCACTTTGTGTTGTCATGTTTACCCAGAAAAAGTTATTTTCTGGAAGAGGTAGAGCCAAAATAGGGTAAAATTGTTGTTTTACATAATACATTTTGTTTCAGATTCTGAATGACCTAATTCTCACGATCATCTTGCATGGCAAGATCTGATTGGCTTAGAAAAAGAAGGGTGTTGGCCAAATGAACATAATTTGTAAAGCAGTCTGTCAAGTAATGCAAAGAGCTTTTAGGAAGTATATGCAACTTGTTCTTTAGCATTTACTGCTTAATGTAACAATAAATGTTATAGTATTACAGTCTTAACACCTGTACTTGGAACAGAAGTATTTTACCTGTACAATAGGAGCTCATTTGTCCCAGAGAGAAAAGAAGAATGAATCTGTTGAATTGTATTTGCAATTTGAAGTAAAAAAAAAAAAAATACAACAAGTCAGCTGTAGCAAGTAATTAGCAAATGCATCTGGGTTGTGGCCTCAACCCAGTGCGGTGTCACAGAGAATTCAGTCTCATACTTTTTGTAACACAGGAATTAAAAACATTGATAAGAAAAAGCAAGTCTTAAAAAAATGTAAATAAAGGGCTTACTATCACAGAAATTATTCTCAGTTCAGCTTTCCAGGATGGCTCAGGTTGAGGCCAGAGCAAAAGATGCTAACTTTGATTAAGAAACAACAAAGGAGATAGTGCTGATTAAGTCCAGCATGTATGATGGTTAAATGTACTAACATCCTCATAAGAGAGGATAACATGTCAAAAAAAACTATATCAAACATGTTTCGTATTCATTTCTTCTTTGCTTGCATTTTCTCTTTCAGCTCAGACAATCTCAGGCCTACTGTACAGACACAGGTTGTCCTCAGGAATGTACGTACGACCAGAGCAGATTGGTTCCCTTTTGGTTGTTTTTTGTGGAAATTGCTGAACTTAGACTACAAGCATCGGGGTTGATTACAATTTGTGCAGTGACAAACTATGTGTGATTGTAGTACCTGGTCCTGGGGGTCCGGCAGGAGACAGTGGTGACCTGACCCTCCCCATGATGGTGATGGGGTGGATGGTTCTGGCCCTGCTCCTATTCCTTTTTCGCCCTTCAACTTTCAGAGGGCCTCATTCTACAGACAAAACACCTGGACCCCATAATGTTCGTCTTAGCTACACAAGCTCTGCCCATATAAACATAACATTTTCCAATATCAGCACAGATGTAGTTAATGATGGTTATTTACAATGAATGTTGTTTTCTGATTAAAGTAATTAGGTACTGATATAATAAACAATATGCTAAACCTGGGTAGCAAAGTGCTTAGAATCTATAAAAACACAAATACTCTTGATTTTATTTTACATTTTCTTGATTTTTTTTTTTTCTTTTTTTTCTTGGTCTGCAGAGTGAGAGGAGAGAACCTCCAGCGCCATCTATCGATTAGCAGCGGAGCCACAGAAGCAGAATTCGACATTCTCTGCCTGGAACTGCATATTTGGGTAGTAACTGTGACCAGGATGGTGGCATGTCTCTGTTTGCCTCTTCTCAGTTCTCTCCTGCTTTCTTCTCTGTTCTTCCATACGCCTCGTTTCCTTCTTCTCCTCTGACTTGAAAGAGCAGGTAACGGAGGTGTGATTGATTGATGAGTTTGGGTTCCATGTGTTGCAGAGTCTTGTCATTGGCACAGCACGCGCAGCACCACCTAAAACTTTGAACTGAATTGAACAGAACTGTTGTTTTTGTCATGGATAATATGTTTTTACTATTTGATATCAAAATGGTTCTTGGCTTAGGATGAGGTGTGGAGTGAATCTGTCTGGAATTCTGTTCAGATACAAGAAGTTGGGTTTCAGAGGCCCATACATATTTTTTATTATTTTTATTGTTTTTGTATTTTTAACAATTCTCATGCCATAAATCATCAGCTTGGGTGAACGAGAATATTTATTTTGAACAAAAAGAGAGTTATTGACCGAATGATACACTCAAGTTAAAGTTATAGAAAATTATACACAACATGTATTATGAACAGATTCCAGCTCAGGTGCAGAATGTCCAGACAGAAACTCCGCATGAAGGAATACATCACATAGATGAGTGTGAAAACAAATAATGGGTGGCAAGCTCCACAAGTATTCAGACATTATTGTTCAGTTTTGTTCATCTCAGATCACCAGTGCCAGCAATGATGTCATTACACCAAGTCTGAGAATGTTGAAAACCAGCGAAGTAATTAAATACACTTATCAGGTAACATATGTTAAGCATATTATAATCAATTACACGTTATATTGTTTTGGTATTTAATAGGTCTTAATATAAAAAATATAATTATTTGTATTTTATTTTATATACGGTATATTAAAAAATGGCTCAAAATGCAGTGAGTGGACCTGTCTGATTTAAGGTGTTGAAATATATTTTTTCTTATTTTCTGAACTTTAATGGGACATATGTAAAAATAATAAAGTCACAGCCTCTGTTCATTACCCAGACTAAATGACCCTGTTTGATAGTGTTTAGATGCCCTTTTCAGGACTGTGGAAGACCTCTGTCCTTGCATCATCTGCCCTATTAATCATGTAAAAAAAATATATATATATAATACAACTGAGAGAAACAATAATTCAAAATCTCTCAGGTGAAGGGTAACAGATAATTGGATTTATACTTAATGTGCATTGTTGGATAAGAATAAATATACAACACTGAAGTTAGTTTATGATGATCTCAGCATATTATGGAAAAAGTGTTTTCATCTAAAGAGATTCTGCTACATTTATGTAGTTATATCTCAAAAATATAATAAAAAAAATATTTCAGCTATGTAAATAATGTTCTATAAGATGGCCCCCTCTTTCTGCAGGACTGTACAATATCCCAATCATAGCAACATGTATAAAATATTTGTTTTCCTGGGCCTTGGTTTATATTCCTTGGGTAACAGAATGAATGAAGGGACTGAATATGTAACTTCCCAAATTCATCCCAACACATTTCTGACATATAGCTGTCTGTGTTCTCAACTGTGGTGTGATTGTGAGAGAAATGACCATAAAGGTACGGAAGAAATAAGTTGGGGAAAACGTCTAATAGTTTTGTTGTATGTTATTGTTCCCCTGGAACCCTATGAGATTAAGATGAGCAAAGAGACGGTCTGGTATGACTGGAGACCTTCATCTATACTGTTCTAAGACAAAAAAGGGCTTTAACTATGCACTTTTCCTGTAACAAAACAAATAAAAATCCAGTCTTTCCCACTGTCTGTTTTTCTTTACACACTTTGCTTTCATAGCTCACTGTAAATGAAAAATATGGTTCCTGCCCTAGCTGCATACAGTCGAAGGCGGGGTACACCACCGGATTAGTTGCAGGCTCGTCGCAGGGCCCTATCTGAGCATTTTGGGTTTGGTACCTTGCTCAGCGGTACCTTGGCAGTGCTCTGGCTGTGTTATTTTATTTTATGAAACAAACACTGCACTGTACACAGGTCTGCTTAATATCTCCTAACCTCCAGCACCAATGCAGCCTTGTTGGCTCTTCCAGAGCATGATTCCTCTCTCCATTACAATATCATAAAAATAGTCGATTATGCGATCTGGGCAATTACGTCATTTAGCGACTTTTCAAACAGCCAATAGCGACCCTCGTTACTGAGCAGTTGGCAACAATGATGCCCAGTATTGCACACCGGCGTTTCCCTTGGTTACAGATAGAGTCCGTTTTTCGTACAGTGTTGTGCTTCCTTTCTATAGCGCTCCTGTAGTTTTTCCATCGATAACTTCTCCATTTACTCATAACATCATCAACAATGCAATTATTACTGTAGTACTGCTGGTTATTTATGTCTCAGTAGCTAAAATAAACTGGCCTCATTACTCAAAGACCGACTGCTAACATGCTAATGTTAGTAAACTCAGAATAACCTCTTTTCAGCATGACAAACCAGGAATTTCACACTCTGACTTACACGACACGCCCGAAAACATCGAAAAGGACAACATTTCAGGTGCGGGCTTTATTCTTTGCTGTCTGAAAATGGAATCATGGTGAAAAACACAACGATTAGTGTTGATTCAAGCTTCATTAAGTGTCCTGTTGGTCTGCGTATATCGTTTTAGGATGAACTTAAAGCTGCTGTCTCTGCCAGATCGAGGAAAACAGAAATGGGACAATGTTCCTATTCTGATGACTTAAGTGAGGCAGAAGATGGTAAGATGGGAAACCCCTTTAATAGGCATTAGGGATGTGTTTTTTGTTGGATTTGAGTTGTTGTATTCATTGTGTATTTGCCTCATAAGCCTGCAAGTCAGTAAGTAATATCGTATGTCACAAATATAACCATTATACCTTATATTTCATTTACCTTTTCACAGATTTTTTACTCTTCCTGAAGTCAAGACAAAAGAAGGCCAGTGCATTTCAGGCTAGAAATAATAGAACTAATGTCACTGATGATGAACTTTTTGATGAGGGAAGTCAACTCGGCAAGACAAAGAAAGTTTCATTTCTAGAAACATACACAGTCCCCTCTCACTTAGAAGATGTCAAAGCCTCAGACTCACACGGACATGATTCGGTCGACCTTTCTGTCTGTCAACAAAAGAAATTTAATTTGTTTTCTTTACAAACCTCAAGTGACAATGAAGATGCTGATCAAATATTTATAAATAGTAAATGTGCATCTATTGATCCTCAAATGGCAACAATGGATTCTAGTAGATCATCATTGGACCACCAAGAAGACACAATTTTACCTTTGCCATTGGAGAGCGAGACGGAGCCCCCACACCCTGAAGAAAAGATCAGTTCTGCTCCAGAAGAAAGCTGCCAGACTCCACAGTTACCAGCGCCTGACCTCAGAGAGTTGTCCTTAGCAGGTGTGTTTACGTTATTTTCATGTTCAGGTCACAGAGGTCTGGTTTAATGACATTTATTAACTCTTATTATTCAGATAGTGCTGCTGAGAAGGAGCCGCCCAAGCCTAAACCGAGGCAACGCACCTTTGGAAAAAGAGTTCAGACTGTTGAAAAAATGGAAGGTGCAGGATCTGAGGATTTCAGCAGACCCCAGACCTCTTCTACATCCATTCCTCTCTACACTGATACATCAAGCGACACTGCAGTAAGAAACATTGGTACACGTGTTACAGTTGTTAGAAATCCATTATTGTAAATTGCAGAACTTATAAGAAGCATTTCCTTACCGAGCCTGTGTTTGTGTTGTTTCATGATAAAGTGGGCAGAAGAGCGTATGAATTCACATAGCAACTCTCCTTCAAACAACAGTGAACAGTTGCAGCTCAAAGGTTAGAGCTTGCATGTTCTGCATCTCTGCCATCATATTTTCTACTTATTCATGTTCTTTTCATTAATCTTGTATTTCAGATAACTTCTTATCTGATAACAACAGCAACCCAGACAGCAAGAAAGCTGAAGCATTTGAAGAGATTGTAAGTCATTTAATGAGTGTTACTGAGGTTCTTTTTGTAAATCTTATGTGGAGAACCTCCTATGATTGGCTTGTTTTCTTCTAGCTTCACTCAGTGGGACAGTTAGATCAACCCTCCAACACTGATGCAAAGACAATTGATACCAGGTATGTAAATTCTGTATTAACACAATTAAATTTTAGACATTTTGTCTCTTATTATATTGTAAAAACCTTTCTATGATGTGCAGAAAATCGAATATTCACTCAAAGACCCCTCAGAAATCTCTGAGACAGTTCTACAAAAAAGTGGAATCAAAGTATTTGGGGACTTGTAAACTTCTGGATCAGAAAGTCTCTTTAGAAGGATCTCAACCACAAACTGTGAATACGCTCAGAGCTGCTGTTTACCAGGTAAGCATGTCTATGTCATTACACCTTTTTCCTCCTTTTTATTATTTGTAATGGTTGTGTTCCTAAAGTTTATCAAAGTAAAAAGCAGCACAGACAACTAATGTCCAACTACTCCTAACAGAAATGGCTTCAAGAGAAAAAGAAAACAATGAAAGAAACCATGCTGCTGAAGAAGAAAGAAGAAATCACTGAAGACAAAAAGAAAAAGGTGACCCGTCTTTTTTTTTTTTTACTTTATTATAGTGTATCAGACTGTCATTACATCCATAATAAAATTTGTTATCTTATAATAAATGCCAGAAAGAGGAAGACGACCAGAAGGAAGCTGCAGCAGCAGCATATGAGGCTTGGAAAAAGCAGAAAGTACAGAGTCTTGAAGTGAAAGCCAGAGAAAAGAAGGAGAAGATGAGAAAGGAGCAAAGAGAAACCCAAGATAAAGACGAAAGGAGGCAATCTGCAAAACAGGTAAACAGATTACCGGTATATACAGTTTACTGTTAGTTAGAAGGACAGACAGAGACTATTTGCAATGGCTGATGTGAGGTTACTTTTAAATATTCCAGGTGTATGACAAATGGAAACTAGAGCATGATCAAAAACTCAAAACACAGTTAACAACACAAAGGGAAGTTGAAAGGAAATGTAAGTTAGAGAAGCAGGAAAATGAGGAGGACAGAAAGAGAGACAGCAAATACGCTTTTTCCTCCTGGTGAGTATAAAATAACACCTTATTCATTTTTTTGAATATTGCATTGATTTGTAGACTGAACAACAACTCACATTTGTATTTAAAGTCTTTATTTGTCAATAATTTCACAATGATTCATATTTTATTTTGTAGCAAATTTTTAAAAAGGCTTCATGTTCAATAAACTAGAAAAACACTACAGCTACGCCAAGCAGCTCAATTCTACACATGTAGTATAGTGTATATACAGGCAGTAGTAATTCAAGGTTACATAACATAGAAGGTTGCTTTAGGATCAAAGCCCTTCAGCTTCCATGCAGCTGACACAGGATGTTGTTGTAAAATGTCTCATTACTATTATTTTTTCTTCCCTTCTTTCTCCCGAAGGTCTGAAAAGAAAAAAAATGTAATTCATGAAAGACTCGCAATAGAGCATAAAATTGTACAAAACAAGGCAGAGGAGGAGCAATATATAAAAGAAGAGAGAGACAAAATGGCCATAGAAGCGTTTGAAAACTGGCTGGTGAGTCATGCCAGTGATTTATGACATTCCAGTCTGGTTTTCTTTTGTGTTAAGCATTTTTTTTTGGTTCCAAATGTTTTTTTGTTGCTGCATTAAAAAAAAAAACATAGATTTTATTTTCTAATTCCCTTACTTTCTGATTTTTCTTATTTTTCCACCAGACACGAAAAGGTCTAGAGGAAAAGAGACAACAAGAAGAAATGCGAATCCAAACAATACTGCGCGAAAGTCCACCTCCACCTTGGAACCCTCCAAACAAAACTGTACCGTTTCGCAAATGATGATTACAAAACACACCTTAGTGTTATACAGGTGTTTTGAACATTTCTAAACCGATGTGAATTTTTGTTTCATTACAATTTTTACAGCAATTTCCCATTTTGCTATGATAGTTGAATTAGAATTCATAAACTGTCATAAAAGTATTTTTTTAAATTGGTAGGTTTTTTTTTTTATGTCGGTGCTTGTCATTTTTAAAGGCTACCATTTTGACTTTTTATGTTATAGCATTTTGTTTACTGCCCAGTAGTGTGAAGTTTTTGATGGCAGAATTTGGATTTACACCTTAGAGGCAGAAAAACGTAATTATCTTAATGAGTGCTGTGATGTGATTAGTTTATTGCCTGCTGTTAGGTCCACTTCTACATAATTATCCAAAAAAAACCTTCCATGTGGCTGGGAAACTGTCCTGATCCTGCTGACATTGTCAGTGCTTTAAAGTTGAAAACACTCAAAAGTCTGATCCTCCACAGCTGGCAGCAGTTCGATGTGCAGGGGAATTTAAGTAGAAGTGCACCATCACCTGCATACGTTTCTGTGTATGACCGCTCTCACCCTTTAGAACCTTTGTTTTCTGACACCTCAGCTCTGCACAAATATGATAGTTTGTTGATATGTTCTCACACACACACACACATACACACACACATAAAACATTGTATTGAATAGTTTGCGACCACAACAATATACAGTATATGCTGGTAGGATCTGATATGACTTCAAAGTGTTTAAATGGAACCATCCTCCTGAGTAGAATTGCTGTTCCCTGGCTTTATAGTGAAAATGTGAATTATAAATGTCCAATCCACGTGCAACTTCTTAACATTATAACGTTATTACATCAGACTTTAATGATTTCAGATGACTAAACATTTTGCTCCTTTTAACCAAATTATTCAGCCCTTGGACATTCCAGTTTATGAACAAAATTACTCCTTGTTTATTTACATTATCCAGAGTCATACTGCAACAATCTAATGATTGATGATGATAATAATCCTGCATGTTGGCTATATATGAGTCCTTCTGAGCATGTTTGAGTCAAAATATAAACCACAAATGAACCCAAAAGAGAACTAACAAAGACCAACAGGTAAACATAGATAAACCTCTTACCATCCTGGTCTCCTGGATTGACCCTAACCCTGGTCCTTAAATCTGAGACTGCCCTGAAAACTTACATTTAAAATTTACACATACTTGAACTTTTTTTTGAATAAAATACAATAATTAATATTAAAATGATTGAGACATCTAATAAACTACTAATAAGCATTGTCTATACTGCATGCAAACGTGTGTGTGTGTGTGTGTGTGTGTCCAGTTTCTTCTTGAGGCGAACACCCAGGTATTTGAAAGAGTCTACCATCTCAATGTTGAACCCAAAGGATCAAGGGAAGTATCAAAAGCTTTGATATTTGATCTTTCACTGAAAAAAGTAAAAGAAGCTTTGATTAAAAGTGAAAAGCTCCAAAACAACTACGTAACATTGTATTAATACAATGTAACAACTTTGTTACGTTGTGTATTGTGCATAGATAAACTTCAACTACACTCAGCAACTATGGAAAGAAATACAAAATACATCGAGGTAGGATCTTGACAACCAAAGACACTTGGCTATGTCTGCCTCTGCGTCAAACGCAGGCATTCCTGAACATATATTAAGACCAGAACTTGACACACACACACACACATGCACGAACACGCACGCATAAGAGTGTTGAATGAAGACATGTAGGGGAAGGGTGGGGGTTAAGCATTACGAGGGGTCGAAGAGGCAGCAATACAAACCGACAACTTCCATGACAACCTGCCCTGAATTGTTGCTGTACTTACAAGGTTGACACACCCAAACAGATCGAAATGGACTTTTCAGGTGGAGGCTTTTCTCTGTGCTCCCTGAAATTGGTGTCTTGATAAGAACTACTAATTAGAAAATTAGTGTTCATTTGTCAAGTGTCAAGTGGTCTGAATGTGTCGTTTTAGGATGACCTGAAAGCTGTTGTCTCTGCCAGTTCAAGAAGAAGAGAAATCCACCAATATTCCTCTTCTGATGACTTCAGTGAGGTGGAAGAAGGTATGTTGGGAGATGTGTAATACCGTGTGTATACAATAATTTTATCATCTGTGAGATACAGGTAAGTATATATATCTATATCTATATCTATATCTATATCTATATCTATATCTATATATATATATATATAGGTAAATGTGACTTACATGCAAGAGTTTTAAACAACTCTGAACATACGTTATCTACTGCGCATTTAGTATTTTAAGTTCCATTCATAGGTTTTATGTAGGAATTTTTTTTCAGCGGGCTCAAAAACCTACTTTTAAAATAGAGGATGTTACCATCCAGTAAAAAAAAACAAAACAAACAAAAAACTGATGTTGACTTGTGTTAATATTTGTTGTAATTGATTTTTGTCATCATCTTCTGTGATGTCTCTATTTTACCTTTTCACAGATATTTTACACGTCCTGAAATCAAGACAGAAGAAGGCCAGCACATTTCAGGCTAGAAATATTAGGACTAATGTTAATGATGATGAACTTTTTGATGATGGAAGTAAACGTAGCAAGAAGAAGAAAGTTTCATTTCTGGAAACACACACAATCCAGTCTCACCTAGAAGACGTCAAAGCCTCAGACTCACACGGATATGTTCCGGTCGACTCTTCTTTATATCAACAAAATAAACGGAATAATTCTTATTCTTTACAAACCTCAAGTGACAATGAAGATGGTGATAGAACATTTATAAAAGGGAAATGCACATCTGCTCATCCTCAAATGGCGACACTGGATTTTAGTAGATCATCATTGGACCATAAAGGAAACGCAATTTTATCTTTGCCATTGGACAACAGGGAGACGGAGCCCCCACACCCTGAAGAAAAGATCAGTTCTGCTCCAGAAGAAAGCTACCAGACTCCACAGTTACCAGCGCCTGACCTCAGAGAGTTGTCCTTAGCAGGTGTGTTTACGTTATTTTCATGTTCAGGTCACAGAGGTCTGGTTTAATGACATTTATTAACTATTATTTAGATACCTTTGGAAAAAGACTTCAGATTGTTGAAAAAATAGAAAAAGATGCAGAATCTGAGGATTTCAGCAGCCCCCAGACCTCTTCTACATCCATTCCTCTCTACACTGATACATCAAGCGACAGCGCTGTAAGAAACATTGGTACACGTGTTACAGTTGTTAGAAATCCATTACTGTAAATTGCAGAACTTATAAGAAGCATTTCCTTGCTGTGCCTGTGTTTGATAAAGTGGGCAGAAGAAGAGCTTATAAATTCAGGCAACTCTCCTTCAAACAACAGTGAAGAGTTGCAGCTTAGAGGTCAGATGTGGCATGTTCTGCATCTTAACCTTGGTATGGGCAATCATACTTTTATGATCTTAACCTTGCTATGTGCCATCATACTTTCTACTTATTTTCTATTTTCTACTTATTTTCATCAATCTCGTATTTCAGATAACTTCTTATTTGATAACAACAGCAACCCAGACAGCAAGAAAGCTGAAGCATTTAAAAAGAATGTAAGTCATTTAATAGGTGATACTGAGGTTCTTTTTGTAAATCTTATGTGGGGAGCCTCCTATTATTGGCTTGTTTTCTTCTAGCCTCCCTCAGTGGGACAGTTAGATCAACCCTCCAACACTGATGCAAAGACATTTGATACCAGGTGTATATATATTCTGTATTGATGCAATCATTTTTTGATCATTTTGCCGTAAAAACCTTTTGTGTGTGTGTGTGTGTGTGTGTGTGTGTGTGTGTGTGTGTGTGTGTGTGTGTGTGTGT
>BJFM01001646.1:103729-117834 GCA_016586285.1 Arothron firmamentum
TGTGTGTGTGTGTGTGTGTGTGTGTGTGTGTGTGTGTGTGTGTGTGTAGAAAATCTAGTTTTCACTTAAAGACCCCTCAGAAATCTCAGAGACAGTTCTACAAAAAAGTGGAATCAAAGTATTTGGGGACTTGTAAACCTCTGGATCAGAAAGTCTCTTTAGAAGGATCTCAACCACAAACTGCGGAAACACACAGAGCTGTCGTTTACCAGGCCAGTGTGATAACTAGGGTTGTTTTCCTTAAAGGAAAAGCCAATCTATTTTTTCCTCCTTTTTATTATTTGTAATGGTTGTCTTCCTTAATGGTTATCAAAGTAAAAAGCAGCACAGACAACTAATGTCCAACTACTCCTAACAGAAATGGCTTCAAGAGAAAAAGGAAGCGATGAAAGAAATCATGCTGCTGAAGAAGAAAGAAGAAATCACTGAAGACAAAAAGAAAAAGGTGACCTGTCTTTTTTAAAACAAACAAACTTTACTCTAGTGCATCGGATTGTCATTATGTCCATAATAGAAATTGTTATCTTCCAATAAATGCCAGAAAGAGGAAGACCAGAAGAAAGCTGCAGCAGCAGCATATGAGGCTTGGAAAAAGCAGAAAGCACAGAGTCTTGGGGTGAAAACCAGAGAAAAGAAGGCAAGGATCAGAAAGGAGCAAAGAGAAATCAAAGAGAAAGAAAAAAGAAGACAATCTGCAAAAGAGGTTATTAGATACAGTAGGTTACTGTGTGCTATTTTGAATTACACTTTATTTTGACTGATGTGATTTTTTAAAAATATTCTAGGTGTATGACAAATGGAGATTAGAGCATGATCAAAAATGTAAAGCAAAGTTAAGAAAACAAAAGGAAGTTGAAAGGAAATGTCAGTTAGAGAAGCAGGAAAATGAGGAGGACAGAAAGAGAGAGAGCAAATATGCTTTTTCCTCCTGGTGAGTATAAAATAACAACTTATTAGTTGTATTTTAATACTTCACAAATATAGCCTCATAATATTTCATTTATAGACTTCACAATAAAGACATTTTTTTAATAGCTGTTATTTCTTTTATTAGAAAAAATATTCTTAACAGAATAAAATTATTTGTTGATTTAACATTTTCAACAAATTTTATTCTGTTGGAAATGTAAAAAAAATAAAAAAAATCTTCAGATGAATGCAAATTGATCTAGAATGCTATGTCAAACATGTCCAGTAGATGGCAGCCGTTGGACAATGTCTCGTTTCTGTTACTTTTTTGTCTTCTTCCGTTCTTTCTGTTGAAGGTCTGAAAAGAAAAGTGTTAATGAAAGACTCAAAAAAGAGTATAAATCGTTAAAAAGCAAAATTGAGGAGCAGCGATATATAAACGAAGAGAAAGATAAAATGGCCATAGAAGCGTTTGAAAACTGGCTTGTGAGTCACACCAGTATAAATATGGCAGTCGAATCTGTGTTTCTATTTCTTGAGCATTTTTATGGTTGCATTTTTATGTTTCTTTTTAGCTGCTCAAGCTTTTCAAATATACAAATTTTGTTCTTCTATACCTCCCTTTTTAATTTTTCTTATTTTCCACCAGACACGAAAATGTCAAGAGAAAGAGAAAAAAAAGAAGAAATGCGAATAGACCTTGGAACCCATAATTAAAACTACCGCATCGAAAATAAAAATTAGAGTGCAAAGGTGTGTTTTGAATATTGTTCTCGATTTATGCTTCTTTTTTCAATTTTTAAAAAAGTTGGCATTTTGTTTTTATGGTCATTTGTCTGGTCATTTTTACAGGCCGCCCTTTTATGAATTGAGCGCTATTATGTCTATTGCCTGCTCTCCACTTCTACATGATTATCCAATAAAAAAATCTCGAAGGTGGGAAAATGTCCTGATATTCTTGTCAATGTCATCGATTTAAAAATGACATTAGACGTTAATTTAATTAAGTAGAAGATGATTAAACAACCGTAACACACCTTTTCAGCACAAATACATATATAAATAAAACATCTTAAACTTAAAGATTTAAAAAGGAGTTGATATCATTAAATTGTACATATATTATTTTAAAAAATCTCATTTGGAGTTGAATTATTACGTTAATTTACAGACTTTAAACTAATAAACAAAAATCAGCGTATTCATTGTTTGCGCGTGGTACTTATCACACACATAATTTATTAAATCATAAAATTATGATTTTCTTTTCTTTTTTTTCTTCTTCTTCTTTTTTTCCATCTAAGACGTTGATTTGGAAAGGTTGTAGTCGAGCGCGTGCTTTTGTTTTATTCTGAAAACATCTGTAAGCGTCATACGCTTCCGGTATGATTAAAGGTGGTACCTTTCGTTGGCCGGTGTAAATTGGTATAAGTACTGCTGGAAAAGTTAAAAGAGTCACAGAGAATCTGAATGACTCTGTCTGCTAGTGATTCAATTACTTTAATTCATAAAAAAGAAGCCAGTACTCTATAAGAAGTGAAGTGTTGCCGGAACTGAAAGCTGATTCTACAGAAGCCTTTCGAGGAGTTTACGTAATCTGCGCATTTCTGGAATTCAGTGTTTGTCGAGTTGGCGAGAGGTAAAGTAATGTTGGCTAACGGTTTCTAGCTAGCTAGCTAGCTGCTTCCCCACAGACAACCATTCATTTGTATTCTGTGCGTAAGATCTCGCTATTCAATCTGCTATGTCGCCCTTAACGTGTAATACCACGTAAGCTACTGAAACCTGCGCCGGGTTAAAAGTAAACGCGACTTAGTGCAAGAGAGTTTTTCATGAGACGTGGCCGAGCTGAATGAAAGGTTCTTTATTTACGAGCAGGGTATAACGGTGCGGCTTGTTCTGTAGCACTGGGGGAAAAAAAAAAAAAAAGAAAATCCATGACGCGCAGTCTATGGCAATGTCAGACGATTCAAAAGAGTTTAAGAAACTTATTAAAACGAAAATAACAACCTACAAAACACTGTTAGTATGCGACACTTTTTGAATATTTGGTAAGTGGACAACAGTGTTGTGTTTCATTTGGCACACGAAATTAAAATAAAATGTCATAATTGGAGTCACAGTATTCAGTATTCAGCCTGTCCCTGAAACATGTTGGTGTGTGTCTGTTCTTTGGTGGTGTATTTGACCAGAAATAGGAATGTAACTATCCAAAAACAAACCGCTTTAAACTGACTTAACCATCCTGGGCTAATGAAAGCCATTCTAATATGTTTTTAACTCATATCAGTATATTTGCTATAGCCATAATTACTTACCATCATTAATATGACGTCCATTAAAATGTGGTATTTTGCTTTAAAATACCATTTCATTCATATTATTCTACATTATATTTCTGCTCTCTATTGTCCTCACGTCTGGATAGATGCTCTGTTGCTCAAGTAGAGTAACTTTGTAAATCACTATTTTTTTTAAAAAAAAATTTTTAACTACGTGGCACTAATTAACCCCACTGTAAGGGCTAATGTGGCAGAAAGTTGATGGATTGATGGCCAATAAATTGTGATATTATCTTTTGACAAGACGATCATTGTTGGTTAATGAGTAGCAAGCACTATCAGAAAAAAATGGATAGAGGTTTAAGATAATAGATTAAGTCTGGTCACAGTCCCATAATTATGGGACATTCTCTCTTAAATGTTCTTCTGTCTTTTCAGATGGTTCAGATAAAGAGAATCTGTTGCATAGGTGCTGGGTATGTAGGAGGCCCCACGTGTAGCGTGATCGCTCATATGTGCCCAGAGATCACAGTGACGGTTGTGGACATCAACGAGTCTCGCATCAAAGCCTGGAATTCAGAGACCCTTCCCATATATGAGGTACTTTGTTCCTCCAGTTTTTCCTAAGAAATTGAAAAGTTGATAGCCATTGCACCACCCGCACCCCCGCCCTGTATTGGTCATTGTTGCAACTTCTCTGTGACGTAAACCCACGGAGTGTTACATCATTGTGAGTGGTGGAAAGGGCAGTTTCACTAGTCATGTCCCTCAAGACTCATTTTTTACTGACTATGTCGTGTTTCTCCTACATGTGCACTGACTCACCGTCCCTGTTTCATTTTCCACGTCTCCCCAACCCCAGCCTGGCCTCAAAGAGGTGGTTGAATCATGCAGAAACAGAAATTTGTTCTTTTCTACGGACATAGACTCAGCCATCAGGGATGCGGATCTTGTCTTCATCTCTGTGAGTCCACCGCTTACTTCAGCACACCCTCTGATGCGTTTTACAGCATTAAAACAAAACGAACAAACCGAATACATTTATCAATTTGCAACCTATCGCAGGTTAACACCCCGACAAAGACCTACGGGATGGGGAAGGGTCGCGCTGCTGACCTGAAGTTCATTGAGGCGTGCGCTCGTCGGATCGTGGAGGTGTCTGATGGCTATAAGATCGTCACAGAGAAGAGCACAGTCCCAGTCAGAGCTGCTGAGAGCATCCGGAGAATATTTGATGCCAACACCAAGCCCAGCCTGAATTTGCATGTAGGCATTATTACAGCAGGATGAATCATAGGCTGTTTGCTGCTTTTTAAACTAATCCTGTGGCTTTAGGTTCTGTCTAACCCCGAGTTCCTCGCGGAGGGGACAGCAGTAAAAGACCTGAAAGAGCCGGACCGCGTGCTGATCGGTGGAGATGAAACGGCTGAAGGCCAGGCGGCGATCCGAGCGCTGTGTGCCGTTTACGAGCACTGGGTCCCCAAAGAGCGAATCATCACCACCAACACGTGGTCATCGGAGCTTTCCAAACTGGTAAGATGTTCACTTTGCTGTCCAACGTCGTATCACACTTCTACCAAAGGAGGTCAAACCAAACCGTGGAAATTGTGTGTGTGTGTGTGTGTGTGTGTGTGTGTTTAGACAGCCAATGCCTTCCTGGCACAGCGAATCAGCAGCATCAACAGCATCAGCGCCCTGTGTGAGGCCACCGGAGCTGACGTGGAGGAGGTCGCCAAGGCGATTGGGATGGACCAGAGAATAGGCAGCAAGTTTCTTAAAGCCAGCGTAGGTGAGGAAAACCTCCGAAAGGTGCGAACCGAGAGAAACACAGATCCGGATTTGGCCTCTGAGCTGTTCTGCGTCCCCGCTCAGGTTTCGGTGGAAGCTGTTTCCAGAAGGACGTGTTGAATTTGGTGTACCTTTGTGAAGCCCTCAACCTGCCTGAGGTCGCCTCTTATTGGCAGCAGGTGAGACGCTGCAGAGTAGACCTTTGTTCTATTACCAAGCAAACCAGTGGAATTCATGCTGCATTCACTCCATTCTCAAGCTGTCATTTCTTTAGGTGATAGATATGAATGAATACCAAAGGCGGCGGTTTGCCTGCAGGATTATTGATTGCCTTTTTAACACTGTCACGGGGAAAAAGATCGCCCTTCTGGGTTTCTCCTTCAAAAAAGACACGGGTGACACAAGGTTGGTCTCGTTTTGTGTCATTTTTCCTCTCATGTTGTCAACATTTGTTCCCTTTTATTTTCCCCTCCACGTTTCTAGTAGCCTTCTGTCAATGATAAATCTGTCATCACTTGCACCCGAGGCCCCTGAAGCTGATTAATCATTGCTCATGCGAAACATGCAATGTCACTCTTGACTCCATTTGCCCCACCTGTCTACACACCGCGCTGAACTATGGCACCAAGGACAGTTGACCAAAGAGCGTGTCTTTCCTTGCAACTCCAGGGAGTCTTCTAGTATCTACATTGCTAAATACCTGCTGGATGAGGGTGCCAAACTCTTCATCTATGACCCCAAAGTTCTGAAGGAGCAAATAATTTACGACCTGTCCCAGCCGAACATCTCCGAGGACAACCCACAAAGAGGTGCGTTTGTGCCTGAAAGCAAATACACAGCAAAGACACTTGGTAGAAAGAGAGAGAGAGAGAGAGATGACAGGGGGAAAAATGTCAAAAAGGTACATATTCCTGGTTTTATTTGCACGATGACAAAAACGTGTGACTTTTTCCCTTCAAGTGTCGGAGCTGGTGACGGTTACCGCAGACCCTTACGAGGCCTGTCAGAGCGCACACGCGCTGGTGATCTGCACAGAGTGGGATATGTTTAAGGTTGGTCACGCCTCTTCTTTTCTATTTTATTTTATGGCTTTATTTTGTCATCACGCCGCTGTAAATCAATCACAGGAACTGGATTATGAAAAGATTTACAAGAAGATGCTGAAGCCAGCGTTCATCTTTGACGGCCGCAGGCTGCTCGATCACCTCCACCCTCTGCTGCAGGAAATTGGTTTCCAGGTAAAGCAGACGCGCGTCACGTCTCGCACTGGCATACGCCGCACGAAACCAGTCGGGCATCATTCGCGCTTTCTTTGTGCAGATCGAGACCATTGGTAAGAAAGTAACCCCAGCACGAATCCCCTACAGCGCGGCGCCTGTTGGCCCCCGCGCCACTCCCAGCGAACCTCCAACCAAGAAAACCAAAGCCTGAGACACATCAACCACACACACAGCACATTCCTCTCATAGGCATTTCATATTGAATATCTCATGCACACATTCCAGAGCAAAAGGTTGAACTATTATGGCTGACTAGGTATGTTGATGATGAGGAAATTTAGTATTAATTTCAAAATTGTGTGAATGAATGAATGATTTTTCCAACAACTCCATAAATTTAATTTTTATGTTGCAACAAGCACTACTTAAGTCAAACATTCCACGCGGCTACAAAAGAACCGTCTGTTTCAAATACTATAACACTAGCAGTATACTTTCTACAGTATTCTTATGTAATCAGATCTTTTTAGGTTTTTATAATATTTTAAATGCATTTTTGATAATACTGTTGTATATTAATCATCCACTGGATCAGTGATTGTTAAATAAAAAACAATTTTAATAAAAGGTGGCGTATGTCCTTAAATTCATTGATAATTCCAAATCAGTGTCAAGGAAAAAAAAATGCAACCATAAAACTGGGAATGTGGGCTGATACATTTTATTTTAAATAAAAAGCATTTACTATAAAGATTTGTTTTGTCTTATAAACTCTATATCTTTAAAATTCCTGTTAAATACCTAAAATATGGACAAAGATATTAAAGGTGTTTCTGGGATTTAATTACAAGTCTTAAACAGGTTGAAATTATATCTTCTCCAACGAACACACAAAAAATGTAAAAGAGTGAAGGTTACAAGTTCTTTAACCTGGTGTCCAGGTACCCTGAGGGGAGGCCCCTGTTGGACTTTATGACCCCCAATCAGCACACAGGTGGACAGATTGTAAATGACATCTGCAGGCCTGGGCCTGCAGCTCCTTCTCTTTGATGCCTGCACACCCAGGCATCAGCAACGATTAAGAGCAAAGGGCATCTGAACGGGAATGTTTTCTGTGTTCAGTCGTAAAACATCCATCAGGTAAAATAGAACAGCGTTTTACAGTGAAAGCAGACATTGACCTGTATGCACGCCCAAAAAAACCCCCTCTGCTCTCTGCAGAGCACCTAGAGTGGCTGGGAGGGGAAAAATGGATTAATGTAAATGTAGGATACCACTACACCCAGAGATCTAACTTTGGATTGTGTTTATATAGCAAACGTGATAGCTAATAAATGGTGTGAGCCAATATTTGGGCAACCATGGAGGTGAAAACTGTGAGTATATACTGTATATAAATTTCTCACTCCTTTAAAATGCACATCTCTTCTTATTTGATTGGACTATAAGAAACTTTGCACATGATAAGATCCTGTCTCAGGAGATCCATTGCAGAAAACTTAATTTATTTTCCAAGTTATAGTCAACTTATCTGTGAGGAACAAGCCAAAATGAATGTGGGGCTTTTCAGTCAGCTATCGTCACTTCTGCCTTTTTCTTCTTCAGCAAATTCGTCAGAAAGAATTCACCTGTAAAAATAAAATGACACATTAAAATATTTTCTTTGACTTGTAAAGATAATTTGGTAATATTTGAAAACATGATTTGGTCTCTAGACCTGATCAATTTACAATGTTTTAGTTTTGTATCTGAATTTTAGACTGAATACATTATTCTCAAACAACTAAATGGTACTGGTTTAAACTGGAGATAAAGTTTTTCACCTGCTTTATAGGAGGATCGTACCAGTGGACCACTGGCTGTGTAAATAAAACCCAAGTCATTTCCAACTTTCTCCCAGTAGGCAAACTTCTCTGGAGTGACATATTCCTCCACCTAGAAGCAAACACATAATTCACAATCTGCACATATTTAAAATAACAATAGTATAATATGTTTACCTTTAGGTGGCGTTTGGTGGGTTGCATGTACTGACCAAGCGTCAAACAGTCCACTCCTGCATCTCGAATCTCTGCAGTATTACAGCAGTGTGGTGAGAAAAATGATCCAAACCTATTAATGACCTGAAAATTAAATGTGTCTATGCGATTGGGAGCATACACACCCGTCAAGGTGTTTAGTATCTGTTGATCAGTCTCTCCTAATCCTAGCATGATGGAGGTCTTACAAAGTACAGTGGGTTTGACTTTTTTAGCATGCTTCAGGACACTCAGAGACTGGTCAAAGTTGGCTCTCGGGTCACGGACATGCCTGTAATTAGAGTACAATATACAGTAAATAAAGTACAGTAAATTACGGATTTACCTGAAAAACAGTTTAAAGGAAAGTGGTCCTCTTGCTCCCTCTTGTGGTAAAAGTGTATTTGGCTATCACCATCTGAACTTTAAACTTTTAATTCTGTTCACAGCCCAAAATTAAGATTATATGAAGACAATAATGTATTAAAATTAAAATAATAATCTATTTTTTAATTTGATTAGTGTTTCAGATGGCTCTAAAAGTTGTAAAAAGGTAACAAGTTTATACATATATTTTACCAAAGAAATCACAACAAACATTGTAGGAAGTTAGTTCTTAACAACAGCAGGAATGTTAAGTGTGCAGGAAGTACCTTTGTAGTTCACGCACTGTCTCCACATTGTGGGCATACACGTCTAAACCTGACAGGGCAATCTTCTCTACAGCTGCCAGGTCACCACGGAAATCAGGGGTCAGGCACTCCACCAAAATCTGAGGGCTCCTTGATAAAGATGATTAAAGCCATGATTTATTCATTTCTATCTTCAATTTAATAAACACCTCACACTAAAAAAGACTGGAGATTATACCTTTCCTTCAGGACTGAGACTGTTTTAGCAAAGTGCTCAGCCCCTCCATCCGCAATGTCTATGGAATTAAGAAAAAGGGAAATTTGAACAAGAAATTTGTAAAAAAATGTGTTTCTAAATTGCCTTTACCATCTCTGTCAACCGAGGTAAGAACAACGTAATCCAGACCCCAGGCGGCAATTGCCTTGGCTGTGTTAGAAGGTTCATCTGGGTCCAATGGAGCGGGCTGACGAGCCGTCTTTACAGAACAGAACCTGCACCCACGTGTGCATGTGTCCCCCATCAGCTATAGAGATAAACATAGCCAAAATAAAAAAAAAAAAAAAAAAGATATATCCTCTAGTTAGTTACTGAAAACACTGAAAGTTACTGAAACACAGCATCAATTCTAAGGATGAAATCAATAAATTCAATTGAATGACTCATGGAGTGAAGAGTGCTGCCTACCATAATGGTGGCTGTAGCTGTAGAATGCTCTCCTCCTCCCCAACACTCCCCAATGTTAGGACACTTGGCCTCCTCACACACCTGACAATCAACAGGTTAACTTGAACCATCCTCATCACATTTTTAACTACACGTGCATTTCTTTAAGAAAAGTCTAGTAAGACTTTAAACTCATTATTGTGAAGTGCGCAGCAAAAACAGCTGTACTTGCTAAATGGCAAACTGTATAATCAAGACATTAAGATTTTTTCAGAGTGAGACTATTTTTGGTATGTAGAAAAGATGTAAATGTATGATAAGATTAAAAATTTTGCAAACATCTTAATCAAAAATAATTTCCCCCTCTGTTGTCGACTGCCTCTTCTCTGGCTCTAGAACTTACTGTGTGCAGATTAAGCCCTCTCAATGTGTTCTTTAGTCTGTTGTAGTTTTTTCCAATGGGGATCTCTGTTTTCAGCCATGGAGGAAGCCTGAGTCTGTCACAAAAACAGCAACAAAGTTCTGTAAATGTTAACTAAAAGCTTTCTATCAGTCTGTCTACGTACGATGTAACACAGTGTCATGCGTGCAAGTTGAACCATAATTGCTACTTTTTAATAAATATGTTAATTGTAATTTGAATAAGAAACACTACCATTACACAGAAGTAACAAATGCAACCAAATTTACGAAAAGATGTTTCCGTAGTGTGTACAAAGTCCTTGCATTTTTATTATTTCATCTCTGACACATGCAAGCGCTTTGACCCTCATATACAATGATGTCATAATTTATTCAAGTCTTCTCCCTGTAAATGATCTAAAGACTGATGAAAACTGGTCATTGAACATACATATTTTCTGAATCTGAATGCTGGCTACGTGCATCACTATGAAGAAACACTATGACCAATCCTGGAGTATTAACTAACTTGTTGCTCCTTTAAGTTAAATCGTTTGACAGCAAGAACGCTCAAGATGACTTGGTTGTCTGATCTAGTCTTTTAAGCCTTTTGACTTTAATCTGCTCCTGCTTCTTTCCCCTCTCCTCTTTACTCTTCAAACTTTCTGTTGATTTGTTTGCAACCTTTCTTTTACTTGCATAGTTATGTGATTGAGTGAGCAATGAGATGCCTAAATTTCGTTCAGGATAAATAAAGCATCTATCTGCTTCCTCACCTCTCTCCCTTCTCCCTCTTCAAGGTGCCTCTGTATTCTGCCCACTTGCTTTTCTCAGACAGTTCTCCTGAGATGAAGTCTTGCAGATCTGGCCCGTCATCACCCAGATCACCCCCCCTTCTTTGAGCTTGTTCCGGCGATGATTTCTCAGCAGTTGACAGACTGTTGGTGTGACTCTGATAAAGAAGAGAAAATGGCGTATATTTTATGCGTCACTACTTAATTGTGATACAGTCATGACTTAAATGAGTTTTTATGTGTTTGTGAAATGTTATGGCTATATCGAAATCATAACAAACAACGTCACAAATTACCCTATAACTCAAAACAAAGTCACGCGTCTTAAATTGAAGGCCTGCGACCAGGCTAACACCGACTTTAGACGTCTAGACATTAACTATTCACTACATGTCCGAAAATATTTTGTCTCTAAGTAAACATACTCACTCGGGTGCTGTATGTAGGAGTCAGCAATAGCCGGTAGAAACGGCTAGCAATGCTGCAGTTTTGCTTTAATAACGCCATGACTTCAGCGGACAAGACACCGTCGTTACGTATCAAAATTCGCCAATTGATTGCTTTTGTCTGTTGCTGCGTTCAAGTGAAGTCTGCAAAGTTAGAAAATATTCAAATAAAAATTCTTGACGTATTTTGGACTCTTGACTTACTGTTGATTTGATTGTACAATGGTAAGTATAATTCATGCTCTATATAGACATATTTCCGTAATGAATGATTTTGATAGACAATTTATAATATGGGTATAAACAGCGTTTGTCTTATATATGTACACTTGGGTTTTTGTTGCTGTATGGAGACAGCTATATATAATTAACGAAATGTTATCTTTTTCTATCCTTCACTGCATGATAACACCAGCGTTTACTAAATAATTTAGAATTTAGTGACAAGTGAAGTTCGGTGGTTGTTTTTTAAGGTCTGGTGGCAGTACGTACGTGCGCTACATCTGCGTGATGACGTCCCTTTTTCCTCCTTTCCTCTGCTACCGGCGAGGTGAGGATAGCTGAGAGTTTGGTCCCTGGGATTTATCTAAATCAATCTGTCTTCATCAAATATAATTTTGACTTATGTTCATACTGAAATTAATGTATGGTATCATATTTGATAACAACAGCTATATTTTTTAGGAAGTAAAATATTAGACCATGTTATTCTGTCATTGATTCGACTCGTCTCAGTCCTGACGTGCCTTTCGTTAATGAAGGCCGGAGTCAAACACAACGTTTGATATTTAAAAGTTATGCATATTATTGTAATTGGTAACTTTGCCATCTTAGTTGTTGCTTTTGCCCCGTTAGGTTAATCCCAATATCCATCTACAATAAACTTGTAGCCGTTTTAGTTCTTGTTGTGGCTACATTAGCGTTAGCTCCAAGGCTAGTTGCTAGTATAGCCGATCTTCAGTGCATAAACTACAAACTGGTGTTTCGTTACCATTGCATAGCACTAACATTTAAAGAAAGGCAGTTTAAAGAATACCAAACCGAATTTGTGATGAGGAGCACAGAAGTCAAGACATCTCAAAATGTTGGATTAATGCTTGTCACATTAAATTGGAGATCATTAACATTGGTTGATTGTATTTGTTTATCCATAGAATGAAGACTATTCTCAGCAGTCAGACTGTCGACATCCCCGACAAAGGCAAGTTTGATTTTGAGTCCATCGTGAGCTCCACAATGTATCTTGTATCTATCCCAATCTTTTGCAGACTCATATTTCTAATGTGTTCATCTGTTCTGTGCGGTAACAGTCGAAGTTAGGTTGAAGGGGCGGACAGTCTCTGTCAAGGGACCCCGCGGCAAACTCGTCAGGGAGTTCAACCACATCAACCTGGAGCTTAGCCTTCTGGGCAAGAAGCACAAAAAGGTATGGAGAGAATAAGGGCTGTCTGTCAAGCCTCAGGATAAAATTAATGCATCGTTAAATAAAAACATTCACATTGACATCATCACAATAATAATATCACAATGATATCATTATTGTTTTCGTGTCTTGCTTATTTGAGTCTCTCCTGTTATACCTCAGCTTCGTGTGGATAAGTGGTGGGGCAACAGAAAGGAGCTGGCCACAGTTCGCACCATCTGCAGCCATGTCCAGAACATGATCAAGGGAGTCACTTTGGTAAGAATTCTTCAATTCTTTGACATCACATTCCTTATTTTCCTGATATATAAGTTCTTTGGTTTGGAAATACAACTATTGTTTTGTTGGGGTTTTTTTTTTTTTTTTTGCACTGAAAACTAAGCCATTTCATTGTTTTTGACTGCAGGGGTTCCGGTACAAAATGCGCTCCGTGTATGCCCATTTCCCCATCAACGTTGTCATCCAGGAGAGTGGAAGCTTGGTCGAAATCAGGAACTTTCTGGGAGAGAAGTACATTCGTCGTGTTCGCATGAGGCAGGGTAAGATTGCAATAAACTAGTCAGAACTGCAGTACTATTTGTTGACAATCTATGATCACAGACACAAGAAAATTGATTTTTGGTTGTGTTTTTTTCCTTTTTGTTTTTTTTAAATGTCTTGACAAATGCACTTTTTGTTAAATATCACTTTATCTACATCTGGTTTTCTTTTCCCTGCTCCTGCATATAATCACAAATTCTTTTGTCTCAATGCAGTGTGTGCTTACTTCAGTTTTAATATTGAGCTGTCAAATTGCAGTGATATATATACAGTATAATGCATAACAGTTGACATGATGTGATGAATTTCAAACCCCTCCCCTTACCCAGGTGTGAACTGTGCCATATCGGCAGCCCAAAAGGACGAACTGGTCCTTGAGGGTAACGACATTGAGCTGGTGTCCAACTCAGGTAATTGTGTTTTTATTTTAATCTCTCAACATTATTCTCTAAGACTTTTAAAGCTTTTCATGTTTTAAGTACATGTACACCATATTTGTGCATGTTGGGTTCAAAGCTGTGAGGAAGGAATTATATTTGGATTTGAAATAATTATGAACTTCACATAATGTACAGTATGTTTGCAGGAAGTGTAATCCTGACCAAAGATTGTTAAACAGGTGGAGATGAATATTAAACTACAACTAGCTACAAATATTTCTGTTGGCACAGGCCAACAGTTGTGCTGCTTCAGTCTGCTTTCTGTGCATTTAATA
This sequence comes from Arothron firmamentum, assembly GCA_016586285.1. Taxonomy (NCBI): domain Eukaryota; kingdom Metazoa; phylum Chordata; class Actinopteri; order Tetraodontiformes; family Tetraodontidae; genus Arothron; species Arothron firmamentum. The sequence goes on from BJFM01001646.1 coordinate 117,563, forward strand.
GTAATAATATATTTTATTTGTAATGTTCTTTTCATCTAAGTATCTGAAAGTGATGCAAGTTCAAGGCATAATAAAAATATAGGAAATCATGGATTGTTATATCAGCAATCATGCTGTTTATACCTTTAACCATACTTAGAATTTATCATGATGGGCATACCCAAAAACATTCTTTTGTGAAAATCTCTACAATCCCTTGACATAAACCTCTGGCGCTTCTACCCCAGGTGGATTTTTATATATGTGTGTGTGTGTGTGTGTGTGTGTGTGTG
>BJFM01001646.1:117871-139285 GCA_016586285.1 Arothron firmamentum
ATCAAATTTTTGGTAAACAAACTACTTTTGGTTTTTAAAAATATTCAGTTGTTTGTTTTTATTCACAATTTTGGTTTGAAAGTAAAGTCAGTATTTTTGACAGCAGAAATACAGAGTCTATTTTATTTTGTTTGCTTTAAACTATTGTGTCTCCTGTGTTGTTAATCATCTCAACTGTTCTGTTTTAGCTGCTCTTATCCAACAGGCCACCACAGTCAAAAATAAGGATATCAGAAAGTTCTTGGATGGTATTTATGTATCTGAGAAGGGAACAGTTGTCGACCCAGAACAGTAAAAGTACATCATCACTTGCAGGTTAGACCACGTTCTTATTTTCTCTACTCAATTGTGGAAATATCAGTTTTTTGTATTTGTGTGTTCACAAGATTTACAGTTGTTATTTTCAGTATTAAATGCAAAACACTTTGGCCACAAGTCAGATATGGCGTTAGTCGACAAGATAATGATACGGTTTAATGGTCTGTTTAACTTTTAATATTTGAGTTTTTATGCACTTGTTTCCAGTGGAGATTTTTGTCAGACATATAGGACTTTATAATAAATTGGCAGCTGAAAAAAAAATCTGTAGTGTTGAGTCACACCTGCCTGAAACTAAACTCTATTGAGTGATTGAACTATGGTCTCCATCATTCACCTAGAAGCAAGACATTTATACTCATGTAACAGAAGTATTCAAGATCAATTGCGAGCAGAGGCAAGAAGCTGTCTGCCTTTAGGATTTAAATGTCTCCTGGTGTCAGATGTCATCATTGTTGCCGAGACAGATGTCCATTTGTGACGTCACTTTACCATGAGACCTTTACTGTAGGGCTGGTGACAGCTTGGTTTCTAAAAGAATGAAGTCAACTTGCCATCAAGTGTGATGGATGAAGCTGAAAAGGCACAAGTTGGTTGGAGCAAAATTGTAATTTACGATTAAAATTTAAGATTTTTCAGATGAATGCTTTTATTTTACGTCACAACTTATTTATGAAAATGTGATTACCAAAGATAAATGGAGATTTGTGACCAAATACATGGCTTAGAATTGTTTTCTAGATAAAATGTCTCGCTAATCTAGATAGATGTATATATGAACCTATAAGTAACATTTAGGTTCTCAAGTGTGCATAAGTAAGGATTCTGTTTGAATCTTTCCAGTGATTTGTCATGAGATCACATTCATGATTGACACGTGTTCTTTCTTTTTAGCAGCCACGATCCAATGGGCCATGTGTGTCAGAAAGGACTGGATTACATCGAGGCGACTATTGTTCAAGATGTTGAATAGATGTACACCATGTCCAGCTGTGACCAATAAAATGACCGATTTTTCCATTTCACCTGCCTTGTTTTGATTTGTAAAATGCTGGTAACAGATTGGGGTTAAATTCATGTTACTTGCAAGTGAGAAACATGGGTTTACAACAAACATACATTTATTCAGGTTTTTGATATACAGTATGTCTGCATATTGTGGGATTAACATTCTCATAAAATGGACTTAACTTGCTGGCTACACTAATGGGAGTGGCAAGCAAGTTAAACTTAATATTTCAAATCAAAGAGTATTTAGCAGCAGTATTGATTGTTAATTTTGTATCCAGAACAATCTAAACATCTCAAATGGATCAGGTCATATATTGAGAATTTTAGAAGGTGGAGCTGTTGAAATATTTTGATTGAGGAAATCTTGAACTGGATTTTGTAGTTGTACCTAAGTATGGGTTTTTTATTAGAGTTTACCATAAATTTAAAATCTGTAATGTAGAATATGTGATTATTAAAAACGAAATAGTTGTGTAGTGAAATGAATATAAATTCGAAACAGCAGGAAAATATGCTTAAATCCGTTTAATGGACCTATTGTTAATTTACATTTAAACGTTTTTACATTTGACTACAATGCAAAACACAATCTTCATTTTGTTTACATTTTAACACAATCTTTAATTTTTTTTCCATGACTTTGCTACAGTTAGCGAAACTTTATTACCAACTGATATTATAGATTTTCTTTTTTAATTTTTATATTTATTGTACTTTATTAAGTTATATAGAAACAACTGCACGCGGACTTACGTAGGCACGCACTGGTCATTTACCAGATTGCGTCATCTTTAAGCGACAGAAGAATTCCACTTCGCGCCAAGCAGATGAAGCTTTCGAGTTTTTGACAAATGTGACCCTAAACGGCGACGAAATCCCTTCGTAATGGTATGTTACATGTTGCAGTGATTTGTTTGTGCTGTGTACATGACGTCCGTTCACACTCACAGTGCTTGAAACAATGCGAAGCTGCTGTTTTGTGGGTGAACTTGCTGTTTAGGAGTTCATCTCTCCCTTTAGTTGAAACTACGCACTGCGCTTAAAAGCAGTTAACTTACTGCACTGTTAGCTGCAACTAAAGTTGGAAAAACGTCAACTTACTAAGTAAATTTATCCAGTAAATATTTTTAACACATAATTAATAACTTCAGCTCCCTGATAGCAATAGATCGCGCTTCTTATAATTTGGTGCTTTGGTAAAATTACCCGCACTGTCCTGCAAATTTATTGGCAAGCTTGTCACACGCGGTTGTCACCGTTCAACAGTAGCCACTGTGTTCGATCAAAACACATTCTGTCGCCAAAAATTACACAAACATTGATGTTTCTGGAAACAGGACATCAGACGTTTTTTCCAGCCCTCCTCATCCAAACCTGCGGCGCAGCGATCACCCCAGAACGGAGGCGTCAAAACAGAAAAGAAGAACCCTCTCTCCTCAGATGAAGATGCCAAAAAGAGAAGTAAAAATGCATCCAAGGCAAGGGCATCACCTTTTCTCCTATTCGATTCATCTGTCATCTGTTCATCTCATTCATTAAGGTGTTTTTTTTTTCTAGGTCAAAAGCTCCAAACCAGAGGAGAAATGCAAAAGTAGTGAGAAAAAACGAAGGAAAATCCTAGTAATAGATTCAGGTGTGGAGATTGTCTAAACATATGATTTGCACTATCACTGGATTGATGTCTGCATTATTGTTTTACATTATATTTTATTTGTTTTAAGAAATTTGAGTATATACATTTACTGTACAGTTTTGTTAATGAACTACATTTTATAATAAGGCAAAGCATTTTTTTTTTTTTTTTAAATCTATATATTCAAAGATTGATTAAAAACGTTCTTTTTACATTGTGTAATTTTCTCTCTTCAGACTCTGAGGATGAGGTCTTGGTAAAGAAATCAAAAAAGCTTCCCAAAGGCAAAGAGACAATTAACAAGATAAAGTCTCCTCCTAGAAAAGGTCCTGTGCAGTATGTCTCCGAGACAGGTGAGTTTAACTACAGTTTCATCATAGCATGGACACACTGTCCAAATAACGCAACCCCAGTGGGCATGTTAATGGATAACATGTATTGATTTTCATTTCTTTACTTTTGAATAATAGATTCAGACAGTGACAATTTTCACACCTTAAAGGCAGTCCCTAAAGTCAAGTCAAACGGTTCAACCAAGTCGGCAAAGACCGATGCTGATGGCCCACACCAGGGAGTCAAAGTGGGGGTGAAGTCTCCAGCCAAGCCTTCATCCCATCAGAGTAAAGCTGCAAAGTCTCCCGTCACTCCTAAGGCAACACAACCTCCTCAGCCAAAGCAGACACCCACATCTGTCCGTGACTACTTTGGCGATGCAACCGTTCAGCGCTCAGAGAAGAAGCTTGTTGCCAGTGTCAAAAGAAAAGTTGTGAGTGTTGATTCACCATTTATACTGCACTGATTTCACCATCAGTATACAGTACTGTAATAAAAATAAAATCTCATTTTCTCTTCAGCCAACTCAAGACAGAGATGAGCTGATGAGTGATAAGCAAATGGATGATGAGGTAAACTGCTTGCGTGATCATTTATTCTTTTATGCACTGTTCATGCAAACAAAAAAAAAAGAAATGAAAGAAAGCTCATTATTGTGCTTTTACGTCCTCATTATAAATGTTCTTAGCTGGAAAAGCAGATCCACGAGGACGAGGAATTTGCTAGAACACTTGCAATGCTGGACGAAGAGCCTCAAGCTAAGAGGGTGATTACAAAAATCCCAGAAACACAAGTGTTATTATCAGAGGTTGTTAAAGTTGATTCCATCTCTCCCCCTCCAGGCTCGTAAAGGCTCTGAAGAAAAAATAGCCACATCTCCCAAACAGAGTTGCTCAGACTCTCCTGTCGATAAAAGCACCCCGTCAAAAATTGGCCAGAGGATCACCATGCCTCAGAACGTGAGTGGCACGTCTTCTAAGAAGAGCCCAGCCCCTGTCAAAACCAGCTCCAAACTGGCCTTGATGAAGAAAAGAGATGACGAGAGAGATGAACCGCTACAGAGCAAAATGACAAGTCCACCCACAAAAATAAAAATTTCTCCCAAGAAGGAGCCCATCACTTCATCAAACCAGGACAAGAAGGTCAAAAGTGAAGCCACATCAAACACAGTTAAAACTTCTCCCAAGAAACCAGAGGTGAAAGCATAGATTTTGTTTTATAAATGAAGGCAAACACATGGAAACACAAATGAAATGTTTTTTCCCTCAAATATGATCAGAGTATGATCAGGAGTCCAGATGATGCAAAGAGGAAGGTCAATGCTACAGCGTACAGGAACTACCTGAACAGAGATGGACCAAGAGCTCTGGGATCAAAGGAAATCCCACAGGTAACACAAAAACCTATCAAGGAATTCCTCGACACATTATTAGTTTACTGATCAGGTGTGTTTTGTTCAGGGTGCAGATAACTGTCTGGAGGGCTGCGTGTTCGTGCTGACAGGCGTCCTTGAGTCCATGGAGCGGGATGAGACCAAGTCCCTCATTGAGCGCTACGGCGGCAAGGTGACGGGCAACATCAGTAAGAAGACCACCTACCTGGTTCAGGGCAGAGACAGCGGAGTCTCAAAACTTGAGAAGGTGAAAAACGTTTCTGAGTGTGATTGGATGCAAATAATAACTTGAAAATGCACGTTTATATTAAAAAACGGAATGAATTAAAATGCTGGCCCGGATCATGTACAGTATTTTTGTGTGCACTTGACTATATGCATAGGCGGAGAGTTTGGGCACAAAGATCCTGGATGAGGATGGTCTGTTGGAGCTGATCAGAACCAAACCGGGAAAGAAGTCTAAGTATGAGATCGCTGCCGAGGCTGAGGTTGGTGCTCAAACCATCATGTCACCGGAGTGCTAACACAGTCAACTGAATCTAAATTTTATCTTTATCATTATTTAAATTTAGAGCAAAGCCTCAAAGGCCAGAACTCCCAGAAAAGCCTCCAAAAGCACCCCTACAGCCCAGAAGATTTCTCCCTCAAAAGGTAATTCCACATCGCCCCACACCCCCAGCCCGTCAAAGACCAGCCTGGGTCAAGGCCACACCTCCAGGACAAGAGAGGGTCGGACACCACCCGGGAGAGGTTCAGGTCAAACTGCTCGCCGGGAGCTGAGCCTTTCATCCTCCAACTCCTCTTCTTCACCCATGGAGACATCGATCCCCCAACAGACGGGGGAGGAAGAAGCTCTGCTGTGGGTGGACAAGTACCGCCCACGCTCTCTGAAGGCTGTGATTGGTCAGCAGGGAGAACAGAGTTGTGCTAATAAGCTGCTGCGTTGGTTGCAGAACTGGCACAGACACTATGGTGGAGGAACTCTAAAGCCCCCTGGTAGATACACTCTCAACAATGACAAAAAATATATATATATATATATAAAAAAGAAAGCAGTCTTTAATTATTCTTACTGTGTAACAGCAAACACTGGAAAATTTGGCGGAAAAGACAATGGATCAGGATATAAAGCTGCTCTGCTGTCCGGACCCCCGGGGGTGGGAAAGACCACCACAGCTTCCCTCGTCTGTGAGGTCCGTCGATGTCTTTCCAGTGTGGTTAAGCGGCGTCTTTGGGTTAAACGGATTTCTTTGACCCTTCCCTCTTCTCACGTTTGTTCTCACGGCGACCTGCAGGAGTTGGGCTTCAGCTATGTGGAGATGAACGCCAGCTGCACCCGCAGCAAGAACAGTCTGAAGGACGTTGTCGCAGAATCGGTTAACAACACCAGCATTGAAAACTTCTACAAAGGTGATTTATTTTTTTTAAATATCTGGTGAGACTGTGGGAGGGTTCAGTGTTTTTCCCCACTCTGCAGATGTTGTCGTTTACAAGAAATTCCTGAGGCAATTGTGATAATATGTAAGAGTTCAGCAAATGTTATTTGGGATCCAGAGAAAATGTCATGGTGTTTATAGTCTGTCTGTGTTTCCTAGGCACATCTCAGACGGTGAGTAATAAACACGTACTCATCATGGACGAGGTCGACGGCATGGCCGGCAACGAGGACCGCGGAGGAATCCAGGTAATGCAAATAAATCCTGCTCTGATCAAATTGAAAGTTAAATTATAAATTTATTTCCTAAATATTGCAAAGGAATTCAACTTAGTCAAATTTTAGGAGGGTTAGGAGTAGAAGGTGTTGTGAGGAGAATGTTAATGTAATGCCTGTTCTCCTTCATAATACTCGCTCGATGTCTCACTATGGGATGCACGCCCTCTAGTGTCAGTCCTCAGAAGCATCAATGTCATTGCGCCAATTTTAATTGGCTGGTGAACATATTGGTCCGTGGCAGGTGGAACCACCTGCGATAAATACTGACCACGGGCGACACCATTTTATTCAAACGCCTCTTCTCGCCTGAAGCCTAACTGTCCACAGACGGAGCATCATAAGCCTGGTCGACGGGCGCGTTGCTCCCCTGTCGCCGGTGTTACGCTTGCGGTTTGTGCGCTTTCCGTCATTTTACCGCTTGGCCGGCGTCTCGCCCGGTTCCCCTCTACAGTCCGAGCACATGGACGGCAGCGTGTCACGAGCAACGTGTCTCTCTGCTGCTGCTTATTCTTTTCGCCTCAGCTCAAACGTGGCAGAAATGGCCTCCCACACCGAGGGAGGTGGAGTGGGAGCCTTGAGTGTGCCGTTGCGGGAACTTCATCTCCAGCAGGGACCTGCACCATCTGCTCAAACTGCCTGGGGCTGGAACACGCCCGGCAGGCGGTGGGCAACCCCGGCTCATGTCGCCTTTGTCTGGTCTTCACCAGCAAAAGTCTCCGCAGGCGGCTAGCTCACCAAACTAGCCGGTCTGGAGCGGATGCCCCTCTCCCCTCCGCCACTTCAGGCGGTGATGAATAGAAGGGGGGGCACAGCTGCAACAGCTGCAACAGCTCCATCTGCCACCGCCAGCTGGGGCTCCCAGCTTGACATGTCAAAGGAAACCCTCCCGGAGGCGTCGATGTCACTCCGGCCAGGGCTGCACAGCCCGCGGCCCCCACTGTCTCGCCGACTGAGGCGGGCGGCTCCTCTGCAGCTTCTCCGTCCACCCTGGTGTGCACATGCGCAGCCGCCCAGCTGGGCCGCCGCTGTCACGGAGGCCACCAAGTGCCGTTACATCGGAAAGACGTTCCAGCTGGCCAGGAGTGCGGCGACGCAGCCCTTCCCGGTCTTCCCAGAGCGGCTCTCCAACGTTCTCCCACATACATTTTCTGGAGCTCTCAGCAGTGTTTCTGTCCCTGCAGCGCTTTCTTCCGTTCCTGTGGGGCCACCTTGTCCTGGTTCAGACGGACAATACCACACCAGTGGTGTATATCAACCGTCGGGGGGGGGGGGCTATGCTCCCGTCGGTTGCACACGCTAGAGCGCAGACTGATGCTTTGGAGCTGCAGGCATCTTCTCTCTGTCAGAGCGACGCACGTTTGGGGAATCTGAAGGCAGGGGCGGACTTGCTCTCCAGGGGCACGCCGATGTACAGGAGAGTGGACCCTGCATCAGGCAGAGGTGGAGCAGATTTGGGCTCGCTACAGGCGTTCATCAGTGGATCTGTTCGCTTCGAGGGAGAACGCACAGTGCACGAGGTTTTATTCCCTGTGAAGCACAGACGCGCCAGCGTGCGTTTGGCCTCGAGAGCTGCTTTACACATTTCCTCCCCTGGCCCCGATCCCCCCACTCCCTCCAGAGTGAGGGAACAAAGCCATACGCTGATATCAATAACTGAACAGGCAATGATTTTGAAGCCTAACCCGGCTTCTTTGAGGTGTTCAGGGCACGTCCCTCCGGTAGGAGGCCCCCTGGAAGACCCAGGACACGCTGGGGAGACTATGTCTCTCGGCTGGTCTGGGAACGCCTGGGGATCCCCCCGGAGGAGCTGGACGAAGTAGCTGCCTAAGCAGGGAAGTCTGGGCTTCCCTGCTTAGGCTGCTGCCCCCGCGACCCGACCCGGGATAAGTGGAAGACAATGGATGGATGGATGGATGGACCCGGCTTTTGTGCACAAAGTGGTGGGTTCGTGTTCTCCCATTGATATCGCAGCTTTCTCTGCGATATCAATACCTGTCGGTTGGTGGTTGCGTGGTAAGCTTGTCTGGCAACACGGGAGCTACGATATCCCATAGTGAGACATCAAGTGAGTATTATGAAAGAGAACTTTAGGTTATTATGAGTGAGATGTCTCCACCAGACGACCCTTCCTGCCTGGGTGGGCGTGAAGAGGTGCTTATCATGAATAAAATGGTGGTGAGTGGTCAGTATTTATAGCAGGTGGATCCACCTGCCATGGACGAATATGTTCACCAGCCAATTAAAATGGGTGTAATGACATTGATGCTTCTGAGGGCTGACACTTGAGGACGTGCATCCCATAGTGAGACATCTCACTCATTGCTCAGAGAACTGGGGTTAAGTAAAGTTTTTCTTTTTTTTTGAATACTGTTTCAAACTAAGTGGAGCAAAGTGAGATTAAAGAAGTGACTAACAGTACTGCTTTTAGCTTTTGTACTGACATAAATGCAGATGAAAGCGATCGATCCTTGTGAGGGCTCATGAGCTTTTCTTACGCCTCCGGCATTTTGCCTCCTGCAGGAGTTAATTGGCCTGATCAAAAATACGAAGATTCCCATCATCTGCATGTGCAACGATCGCAACCACATGAAGATCCGGTCGCTGGCAAACCACTGCTTTGATCTGCGCTTCCAGAGACCACGGGTGGAACAGATAAAGGTACGTGCACGGTCCCACATCTGAACATAAACACACGGACATCTGAGCCTGCTGATGCAGGTCTCGTGTCTCGTGGACGCTCTTGTTTATTGGTCGAAACTTAATGAAGAATTTTGAAGGTGGCCGCAGAGTGATCTGCACCAGAGAGAAGCACATCAGAGTTCACCTTTAATCTCCTTTTTTTAGGCAGCCATGATGTCCATCGCTTTCAAGGAGGGAATCAAGAACCTCTCCTCGGCTCTTAATGAGATTATCCTGGCCTCCAATCAGGATGTGCGACAGGTAAAGAACTGTAGAGATGGAGGTCATTACACAGATGTTGCCTTCACCAACCACCTTTGGTCTCCCCTCTCTGGTTGCTGTCCTCAGGTGTTGCACAACCTCAGCATGTGGACGGCCAAAGACAAGGTGGTGTCGTACGACCAGTGCAAGTCTGACGCTGCCAAGGCTCGCAAAGATATGAAGATTGGTCCTTTCGAAGTCTGCAGGAAGGTGTTTTCTGCCGGGGAGGAAACCGCCCGCATGAGCCTCATGGACAAGTCCGACCTCTTCTTCCATGACTACTCACTAGCGCCACTCTTTGTCCAAGAAAACTACCTGCACGTTCGTCCAGCAGCTGCTGGGTACGGAGAACCACACCATTTTTAAAAAAAAAAAAAAAAAAACCCATCTGCATATTCCTTAAATGCCTGAGCGATTTCCCCGTTCAACAATCCGTCTCATCACAGGGGTAACTTGAAGTCCCACTTAATGCTGCTCAGCAAGACGGCTGACTCCATTTCTGATGGAGATCTGGTGGACAGACGCATCCGCTCGGGACAGAACTGGTCCCTGCTGCCCACACAGGTAAGACACCCTCACAACATGAGCTAAGACGCACTCACCCCCAAAGTACAGCGGGTGCGGAGCGGCTCCGACAGGACTCTGCGTACCCCACGCGCCCTCTGACAAAATACGCATCACTTCTATTTTGGTCGGAAGCCGGAGCACGCCGCAACAATCTAGCACGATGCATCGTGTGCAAGACGGGAAATCGGGTGCAAAGAGAAAATAAAACATCTGGGAAATTGTCAAAATCTAGAGTGTCGTTTTTCAACTGTGCCAGAGGGTCCCCCCTGAAGTCAACAGCTCCTAAGTCTTGTGAGGGTCATCTTCAAGCATTTTAGACAAGGACGAAGAAAGACTCGCCATCAAAGCGTGAAGCCATGCCATCATTGATGATGTGTCACATCCTTTTGAGAAGGATAATATAAAAAAAAGACTAAAAAAAGCAATTTCAGAAGCAAGAGGAGTGAATGATTAGTCACTGAAATTACTCAAATAAATGCTTGCAGTGTTTAATGTTTTTCATCTCCATAACTACAAAGCGGAAATACCGAGCGGTCCTACGTGTTTTCGATGTCAGCGTCCTGTCGGAGCTGCTCCTGCGCCGACGCGGCCGGTGTGCAGAGATGGAGCGAAAGCCCAAGCTGCAACGCAAACGCATTCAGTGTATCATCAGGGTTACAGCCTTCATTCTGCTTTTAAATCTGATAGGCCATCTACGCCAGTGTGCTGCCTGGGGAGCTCATGCGAGGATACATGAGCCAGTTCCCCAGTTTTCCCAGCTGGCTCGGCAAGAACTCTTCCACCGGTAAACACTCCCGCATCGTGCAGGAGCTGGCCTCACACATGAGTTTGAAGTGAGTACTCCTCGATGGCTTGTTTTTACTAGCTGGTACTCGTACAAATGTGAACACGAGCGTTTGGTCTCTGCAGGACCATGAGCAGCAGGCAGGCGGTCAACCTGGACTACCTGTACTACCTGCGACAAGCGCTGCTGAGCCCGCTACAGAGGAGCGGAGCAGAGGGCGCCAGCGAAGCGGTGCAGATACTGGACGACTACCAGCTCATCAAGGAAGATGTGGACAGCATCATGGAGATCAGCGTTTGGGGCAATCAGCCCGACCCCTACTCCAAACTGGACTCCAAGGTCAGTAGATCTGACGGAAACATTCCTTCAGCAACACGCATGTTCAGATTTTTACCTGCCAGCATCTGCTCCAGGTGAAAGCAGCATTCACGCGAGCCTACAACAAGGAAGTCCACCTGACGCCATACTCGCTGCTAGCAGTGAAGAAGAGCCGTCGCGGTGGAGGTGGAGAGTCTGAAGTCGGCAGCGAGGGCATGGACAACCAAACGCAGGAGTCTGAGGACGAAGAGGAGAGCCTCCAAACTGACTCTATGATCAAAGTAAGTACAATCAGATCAGGATAGGTTGCAGCTTCTTTTAGTCGTTCTTTGGTCGTGACCTGTGACTCCTTCCTTTCTGCAGCAGAAGAAGGCCAAGGTCACCAAGCAGACCAAGGAGAAGGAAGATTCTGGGAAACGCCAGGGCAAGGCCAAAGCCAAGACCAGGAAGTAAACAATGACTGCACCTCCACAAACTCTACGTTTCTGCACTTCCTTAAGCGAGCATCAGAATATAGTGACAGTCGTGACCTCTGCAGCGATCTCCTCTGCCCCTCCCGGTAGCGTGCTACATCTGGAAAACATCTTTTAACTCCCCTCTTTAGACCAAAGCGTCTCGATAACGATTCCTAAATTGGCGTCTGTCATTGATCATGTCTGCACATCTGTATTAACGTGTCACAGTTGTCGGTGTGGGGTCCGGGTGTGGATGCTGTAAATAATTTGTTTACAATTATAATACAGAGTTGCTTTAGGTCACTTTTTACTGTTACGTCTGTTAAATGCAGCTTTGTAACAAGAGGATTAATAGTTCAAAGTCTGACCTGTTTTTTTTTGTTTTGTTTTTTTAATGAATGAAAGCAGTTGTGCTTAATAGGTTAAACATAAGCGAACTACGGCCGAGTCACCTAGTCGATGGGCTCAGGCGTGTTCATGAGGCCCTCTCATGACCCCAGACATGAGCTCCAAAATGACAAAATATGCAGATCTGAAGCATTTTAAATCCAAGACCAATGAAGCTTTTCACAGACATGGAAATCTAATAGCGAAATAATTATCCTTTAGGGGCTCCAGGAAAATTGGAAAGCCATTCTTGGCAAGAATGAACCTTAAATTGGTTCAGTGGCTTTTTGGATGTCAAGAAATCCAACAAAAAGGTTAGGAATTTTAGTTTTGGAACAAATAACTGAGAATTTACAGAAGAATCCAACAAATTTAGAATAATTTCTAAACTGTAGGGTTGTTTTTTTTTTAAATAAAACATTGAGTTAAGATAATAAAGTTTATTCTAGAAACATCCAGACTGTCATTAAAGCACTGTAACAGCCTCCTCCGCATATATGTGGACCAGACAATATGACTTTTTCACAGCTGCTGATGGGATTGATCCGGTTTTCATTGATCCACTTCGCTTTCCTGCAGGTATGCAGAGCAGTTGGAGACCTTCTTCACCTGTTTAACACTCAGCGTCTCAGAACACATGGGACACACCTTCTCCGTTTCCAGCAACCTGGACACAAACATACAGATTACCACACAACCATGCAATTAACTTATATTTTCTCTTAATTCCAGACAATAGAAGAAACCATCAAACATCTCGTGCTATTCATTATCCTTGATAGTTTTAACACAATCTATCTGAACCATGTTAAAGCATCTTTGACTTACAGAACAAATTGTGAGTGGAGAGCAGGAAATTCACAATGAGGACACACACACCAGTCTTCTTTCAGCATATGGCGACCCTGAACAGCCCAACAAGGTACCAGAGGAGCAAAAAAGTGAGTAAAAATGGTTCTGTTGCCGTGAACGTGTTTGTCTGTACCGTGGCGATGCAGTAGGGCAGGTTGTTCTTGCAGGAGACACACAGAAGTTCGTTCTGAGGGAGCTGATATCCACAGAAGGGACACGGAGTCGTTTCCTCCTCCACCTCTGACAGATCCGGATGTCTGCACGTGAACAGAAAGAGCAGATTTAGAATAAAGCATCTGAACAGAAGCGGCTTCCACTGCAGGCAGGAGGAGAGGGGGAGTCTGACCGAACTATATTTTCAATCTTCTTCCTGTAAGAGGGCATAATGTCGTTGCGGTACTCTGGTCGCATCAGCATGGCAGCGAAGCCAAAGGCGGACTTTTTCAGGCCGGCGCGCTGACATTCAATAACCGCCGAGGTGAGAATGGGAACCACATCTACACACACACACGAACAAAGCCAGTGAGCATTCTGGTGCGTTTCAGGGTGTTTCACATTGAGCTTGTTGTCTTCCGTGCGTAACTCACGTGTGGGGAACTTGCTGATGTTGTTGCTGACACGTATAAGCATGCGGGCAGCTTTGAGGTGGTCTCCTCTCTTCACGTGAATCTGCATAACAAGACATTTTTTAATTTTTTTTTCTGGAAAGCATAAAGTTTTATGGCGTAAACTGAGAGGCCAAAGTGGGACAACCACAACGAAGGAAGTGGTTGTTGTCAGGGGGATCCTTCCTATTTTGCGTGGTTCATTTCATTTTCGTTCATTTTTCTGTAAGGACCTTTTGCGAAGATCTATCGTACATCGTAGGTGTGCTGACCTTGACCAGCAGGTATGAGTGGAGCATCATTAGATTAGTTGCCATCTGAGCAGGAATTTTGATCCTCTGTGCCTGCAGCTCTGTGTACATGCTGAAAAGTACATCGTGGGCGTTACGGTAGTTCCCTGTAGGAGGAACATACAAGATCATTTTGTTTCTTTTTTGGATTTCTGGGATACGCGGCCAGTTGCATTCTGTGTGTGCCAGCCTGCGTTGGTACCTGCATTCTGATCCTCTCTGGCGATGATGATGGCAGTGCGAGCAGCATCGCTGTATTGCTGGAGCGCCATGTACAGCCGGAACAGGTACTTGGCGTCCTGAGATCAACAAAGAAAGATTAACTCATCGAATCAACAGCACCATCTAAGATCATGAATCGACACCAAGCTGCAGCGGAGCTAACTCCAAGCAAATCAAACACGATTGTGAGACCAATCAAAGAAAGATTTGTCGGCATCATTTGAAGTGGCTGACGTCTGCGTTCATGAGTCCGTACTGAGACACTGAGCCAGCAGGATGGCTGTAGCAGGACACCACAGAGGAAGCCGCCGACGGCCAAAGACAACATCGAAGAGCACATTGACGCTCCGCAGCTGTGTTGGCAAAACGTCATGCACTGATAAAACGAAGATTTGGGAAGAACAGGCAGCACCACATCCGGCACAATAAGGCTACCGATTATCATCATGAAAACGTTCCAGCCGTAAAGTCTGGTGGAGGAAACATCGTGATTTGCTCTTGTTTATTTGGACTTGTTGAAAAACAACAAAAAAAACCCTTTGTTTACCTTTGGTATGCCATCATTTTCACCCATCAGGTAATCTATCAGTTGATTGGTCAGAGAATGGTCCTTGGCCTGACCCACCTGTAATAAGTATCAGAATTATTTAATAGAATGCATAGATTCAAAATAAAAGGGATTTATATTTTGAGCGACTCACTGTCTCTATAGCCAAGTCAAGAGCCCTGTTGTCTTCAGTGTTGGAACACTTGAGAAAATGATTTAAAGCCTGAAAATGTGGTCAGAAGGAAAAAGAAGTGAAGAAATCTAATAGATTAAATATGACTGTAAAAGAGAAGAACACACTGGGATTCGTACTCTGGTGTACTGGCCACATTTCTGAAAGAACCGGCCCGCCTGCAAGTGTTTCCTCTCTCCCGCAAAGTAAAGAGCGATGCTCTGGTAGTCCTCCTGCGTCGCCTCAGGACCTGGCCAACGTTCGTCATCAACCGTGAGCATCGGTATTCAACTAACGGTTCCATTTAATGTCAGTTGTAAACAATCACTTTACAGGGGAACTGACCAATGATTTCTGCGTAGACTTCCATCTGTCCGTGCTGCTGTGCCAGCTGGAAAGCTTCATCGTTGCAATGAGACAGAACCAGGAAGTGAATGGCTGACCCATAGTCCTTCAGCGACAGAAAAAACCTGCAGTACAAAAACACGTTTCCGAGTGAAAAACTGTGGCAGAGGTGGGCAACTGCAGAAAACAAATGTTGCACAGTTTTATAAATAATTCAAAATGCAAGGCTAACCATCCGTTCGGTTCTGTATCATAGTAGCATCAACCCTTTCAGACCATTGTGTTGTAGACAGACCGATTTCTAAAATACGGTTGAGGGCATCAAAAGTTCATATCACTCATTGCTTAAAGGGAACTGAACAAATCTACACACACAGTTGATTGTCATTTATATCTGTGGTAAGTTATGCAGTAGTTTATGCTGCTAGAAGCTGAGAGAAGAGAATAAAAAAGTAATTAAATGTTAAAAAAGTATTTAATGAGGTTGACCTGATCCACTCGTACTTTTGTCATCCTACCTGGCCACCATCTTTGCTCCTTCCACACTCTGTGTCTCCCTGACGATGCGAACAGCTTCCTCCGGATTGTTCAGGTGGTCCAGCAGCACACGTATGGCGTTGTCCCAGTCTCTGGCGCTTCGATAGGCTTGTAGAGCTTCCACGAACCTGGTTGACGTCACATGCTGTTGATCAACGAGGCCGCCATGGACAAGAAACCGATTTCTAAGGACCTACTTGCTGTCTGCCTGCATGGCTTTGGCATACTGGAGGTGCATCTTTGGAGAGGAGATATTTGGGAGCAATTCTCCTACCTTCAACCTAAGTGCAAAACGGGAATAAAATGTACCGGTAATTGTATCAAAGAAAGAAATTTCCAGAGTTTTGAGAGAATGTTGTCCTTTTCTCACCAGTTCTTGGACCGAATGTAGACTGATGCAGCCTTGTCATAATACTGGCCTACCTCATAGAGCTGAGCAGCTTCAGTGAATTGCTTTAAGAAAGAAATGAACCAAATTATCCATCTTCATGTTATTGGTTTTAGATTTTCAATTCTAAAATATGCATAAATGAATCAGATAAGATGATTTATTAATTGATGACTGATAGAAGTTTTAGCAAACCAAGCGGATTAGCGACCTTCATGTTCTCCAGTATGGCTCCACACTCCTTCTTCAGGACTCTGCTGGGGTGTTGTATGGCCAAAGTGGTTCCTCTCCTGATGTCTCCCATCCTAATGGACATCCTAGCTACACCTGCTTGACAGGCTTCATCATGCTCCTGGAACTAAGCGAGGTGGAGATGAGAGGGATGTAGGAAGTTAGACTCAGAATCATTCAGGTGAAGAAACAATAGTGAAGGTACATGCGAGTACAACAACGGCATAAAGCTTAATACTTATAAAAAGAGTCTCATCACGCTGCACAGAGTACAAACTCTGACCTATAAATAGATCGCACTTACTTTTTTATCATGGGTTATGCCATTCTCATAGTGTGTCAGTGCACTCACATATTCTCCACTACAAAAAGAGAGATTTAAATGCAGTTTAGGTAAGAATCAAATGTAATGAACACTGGAGCACATTTAATAATTGATAGTATTGTGTTGTTGGCTACAAATATGATTTATTATTAATAATTTCTTTAAGATTTTTTTTTTTAATATTCCAGCTACAAGTATGCAGCAGCAGAAAAAAGTGACCACTATTCACAATCACTGTTAAAAATAGATTTGTGTGTGTGGCATTACTTACTTAAACTCCAGTTGAACAGCATATTCCTTGGATATAAAGGGAATCTGTTCTTCTGCTAAGCCCTTGGCTAACTTTAGTGCACTGTCCCAATCCAGCAGGTTTCTCCTCATCTAAAAATACACAGGGGCTCAAACAATCTGTATAATAAATGTTTTTATTAAAAAAAAAATTATTCAAAAAATACTATTTATATTATGCACACACACACACACACATACACACACACACACACACACACACACACACACACTGTTCATTCTCAAAGGATTCACTCACTTCCAGTGCAGCTACCGGACAGGTTGAGGACATATACAAATCCTGGGCTGTGTCGTAGTCTTCTAGAAACATAGCCAGATGTCCTGACCGTAAATTCATTTCTTCTATATCCTGGAGGTGATGGAGACAGAAAACGAGAGTGAGTTTAGTGTGACTTCATCTGTTTGAAACTGTCTTTCTGCGCTGATTCTTAAAACTATTCTATCTTGATTCTTAATTATCTAAGTAACTTTAATTTTACGGCATAACAAGAGGATGATTACAAAGATGATTACAAAACCTTTGGTGTAAAAAAAAAAATGCACCAGAATAAATGGTTAAAAAAAGAGGGGAAATAAAGAAAATTCCCAACACACTATCATATTTGTTTATATATCTGGGTAACAAAGGAGATGACTGTCAGATATGAATTCTACAGGACTTTTGGCTTGTACCTGAATGCTCTGCAGCGATAGAACCATGCCCACATTACCACACATGCGGTATATCTGGATGGCCAACTCGACCTCCATGTGGACCAGACAGGCTTTACCCAGCTCTGCCCAGTCTGCAGGACTACCTCCAGATTTACACAGCTCCCAGGCTTCATGAAACCTGGACAAAAACACACAGACGCACAAAGTTTCTGATATTTTTACAACCACCACATCAAAGTGGACTTCCCCCCTTTTTTTATATATTTTGAAACAATACACTGATTCAGAAGGTTTTGAGCCAGAAACAACACACAGAACTCATTAAATTAAACAGCCACCAAGTTTAAGACAGTGTCCTCTATTATTGTCTACTCTGTTTCATGATTTAGTAAAATCTGTCTAAGTAACATGCATATTGTATATTTTACTTCTACCAGTATCAATAGTAAGACAGCAGACACACAAGTGTAACAGCAGAGGTGGTGGAGGTTTTGTCTAAGGTTAACAACCTGTCTCACCTCTTGAGCATGATTGCCTGGCTGAGCTGCTTGCTGAGCTTAGGTGCTGACAGTGTGTCAGTGGAGCGTTTGAGGAAGGAGTGAGTGCTCAGTGGGACATCGTTAGTTTTACCACTCGCTGTCTGACAGGTTAGCTCCCCGTTATACAAGAGCAATGGTTTCTGAGAAAAGAGCAGTGCGGTGCTTCCTACCAACACCACCTGCGGACCTGGGCGACAGGGATGGATCAAGCAAATTTTAAAATGACATTTTTGACTCTCAAATATACACTGATGTAAAAGACTGTGGCAGCGTGGGTAATTTCATGGAATTAGGATCTTGAGTTTGAACTGATGATGGGAAGCTTCATCATGTTATATGTATGTCTATCTGTGATGCCGTGGTCATCATCCTACCATATATAGTGGTCTTATGCACAGCGTAGGTATAGACCTTGTCGTCATCATAGGCTACAAACACTCCTTTGTCATCACGCCAGTTGTCCCACAACACTCCAGTGATGGTGGGAGAAAAATCAGGCAGCTCTAAGCAGAATTTTGTTCCCTGATTTGGACAAACAAACACATTTAATTAAGTTCATCTCCAGTCGGATTGTATTTAGTACCACAAAAAACTGTGATTATTAACATTCAGAAGACAGGAACTAAATTAGTGTACTGTAGCTTAGTATACTGATTTTCTACGTGTAGTAGTATGCATGAATGAATGAATGTGTGAAGTAATCGAATCTTCTGACTTTTGCAGGAGAGAGCAGGAAGCCACTGTTCTTGTTGTCAATAAAAACCAGCCATGTGCCATTCTGGTCAGGGAACACTTTCCTCACGCCGACTGAATGTCTGTAGCTGCTCACGGTGTCCCAGTCCTCCACCAGCACACACTCCACGTCACCTGACTTCAGAAGAAGATCAGGATTTAAAGAAATCACAACTGCGATTGACTGAGCTAAATCATAGCAGTTTCAGCCTTACATCTGTGCCGTAATAAAGGAAGTCAGCAGTCAGGG
This sequence comes from Arothron firmamentum, assembly GCA_016586285.1. Lineage (NCBI taxonomy): Eukaryota > Metazoa > Chordata > Actinopteri > Tetraodontiformes > Tetraodontidae > Arothron > Arothron firmamentum. The sequence goes on from BJFM01001646.1 coordinate 136,723, forward strand.
CGTGGCACAGAATCCGACCTTTTCTGACATCATCTGGAAACAACTTCATCTGCCTCTTCTCATCCTGGTCTTTGCATTCAATCTATACATAGAAAAGAAGCAGAATCATTAATAATTCAGAAATACCAAGGTGAGCTGAGCTCTGGATCATCGACTTAATTCTTTCATAGTTGCCACAAATCTGCACATCTCCTGCTTATTCTTAGAGAGTGGCACTAGCAGCATCCTCTCACTCACTTAGAGCACAATAGTTGCTTAGAAGTCAATTAAAGCATTAAAAAACAACTCCATAAATGACTCACCATGTGCAGCTGAACTTTTCCTTCAAAAAGTGCAGCTGCGTAGTCCACATTGAGGCACATGCTGGCTATTGTCCCCAAACATTCAATGTTTTTAAGCGGAATAAAACCTAAATTATGAACACAGCAGTTTAGTTGCATTTCAATAAAATATTTTAACAAATATTTACATTGGTAAATAACATGATAATAATTCTAACAGCATGACACACCCGGTTTTTGTTCATTTAAGGCATAAAACCAAGCTCTGTTGTTCATTCCAGCAGCCACATGGTAAGGTCCTAGTGCAATAAAAGTAGGCTCAACTTCCACTTCTATGACCACTGGATTCTCCTGAAAAAAAAAAAAAAGCATCACGGAATAGTTCCTAGTGCTGTATCAGTACCTGCTACTGGTCTAGAGTGTCGGAAAGGTGAGCATCCTCACCTCTTCCACCTGGTTGAAAACCGTGACCTCCAGCAGCGACGTGAGGTAGGCGAGCCGAGTGCCAAAGCTGTCACCCAGGATGGGTAGCTTGGTCAGGAAGACATGAAGGGTTCCTTTCTGTGTGGAGACTGCCAACAGCTGCCCATCATCTGTCCAGCTCAGCTGATCTAAACCTGAATGAAGTGTTATGTAGAAAGGGGTATGTTCAACATGGCCCTTTCACAGTCACTCGTGAGAAGATGACCATCTCACCTTTAGTCTCATCTTCTAGCTCAACTACATTGCTGATGTCTTTAAACTCAGACAGCTCATGGACCTTTATACTGGACAAGAAAATCAGATAAAAAAAAACAAAACACACATAGCACCAAAGCCACCCTCAGTTATTTAAAAGCATGGGCTTACCTGTTGTCCCCACAAGAAGCAGCTTTGTTTAACACAGGTGAGACAGCCACACTGTTGAGACTATCTTTGTGGTTACGAGCCTGATACAATTCCTGCCCAATCTCCCTAATGTGAGTAGAAATCACCACAAGGTACCCGTGGGAGAAGCCAATCAGTATGTACCCATCACCATACCTTGAAGACAAACAAAGGAAAAGAAAATAAGTATTTATATCTCACTGCTACTAACGGAGTGCGATCAGTCGGAGATGGTGTGCAGTACCAGCGGTAGGACACAATGTTCCCATAGTGACCAAGAAAGGATAATTCTACCCGGTTGTCTGGATCGTTGATGTTGAAAAGCATGAGTATTTTCTTGTCCACGCAAACACTGACCTGATGTGTTAGAATTTGAAGAGGTGAATTTTTGCAGCAATAAACATTAAACATGAGGCCAAAAAATGACAACCTTGACACTTACAGTGTTCTCTCCTTGTGCAGACCTTTCGTCAGTCTTCATTACAGAGAAATAAATCTCAGCAGGTGGACCACGGAGGCTGGTCTGAGAAAAGAAAAGAAAGACTTAATTAAATTTATAAATTAGTGATGGTGTTGCGATGACAACAGTTAGCCATTCTGTCATTACAATAAATGCTTGTATGTAAATGTACATTATTAAGCATCCAGCCATCTGGATGATCTATATGGGTACATATAGATTCCATAGTATGTTTGTGCATCACATTTATATTATGCGTGCTCTCTTTGTACATACAGTATGCACAGTCAGAGTGTGCTGACCTGTCTGACTGTGTCCCCCTCATGGTTACTGATACTGATAGTGTTGTCATCACTTCCCAGAGCCAGAAGATTTTGAGCACTCCAGCAGCCACATGTGATCTTTTTAGTATGTTTACCTGTTGGTCACAAAGGGATAATACATCAATATATTAAGTCATTACAGCTTAATTTTAAACGTCCAACTAGGTACTGGCTGGTTTTTTTTTGTTTTATTCATACCCAGAACAGGGATCTTGCGTGAAGTTTGCTGATTGTAAATCAACAGGTTTCCTTTGACGGTTCCAACCGCTAAGAGTGGGCTCGTCTTTGACCACAGTATTAGGGACATTTGATCTCTGTTGAAAGAATAACAATGAGAACACGAGTTATTTATTCTGATTTTTACATATCTTACACGATCCATAAGAAACTATTTAAAAATGTGTTAGACAACTATTGTACCTCATGCTGCTGTCAATCTGGGATGACTTATTTACACTAGCATCCCAGAGACAGATGGAGCTGGATTTTGCAGCAATCATAGCCAATATGTCCCCATCTTTATCCCAGTCCAATCCTACACACCGTCTTGATGGAGCAACAGAATGATGAGAAAGTGGAAGGTAACATATATGTGAGGAAGCCACATAAATATATATATATATATATATATA